>CAVNYN010288746.1:0-101647 GCA_963692815.1 Nyctanthes arbor-tristis | reverse complement strand
TCTCTACGTCCTGCTGAGAAGCTTCAAGATCCTGCGTCAAGGCAACATGGGCAGATGACAATTTACGATTATCAGCAAGAAGAGTTTCTAGTTCTGCTGCCTGCGAGACATATATTTCGTCCAACTCCTCTGCAGAAAGTGATTCTAAATCATGGTTGTCAGCACGAGAAAATGGACCATGAGGAATCACCCCTGAAGCATGTGCTGAAGGGCCTTCATGTGGTGCTGGTATATTTCTTCTTGAATCCATTTCAGCTAGAAACAACCACAATTATAGCATTTGTCAGATTCTCTTTCACAGAATATAAAAGCAACACAAGAATTCATATAAAATCTATAATAAAACTACGAAAGCGTTTAAGCAAACTACGAAGTAGCCAGTACCAGAGTACCCATCTCTAATTTACCCAGATTTGTGATTCACTAAAGCTTTTATACAATGAGATTTTGATCTTGACATAAGTGATGTTCATCGCATTTCCAGACAAAGTAGCATTTTCGTTGCAGTAGAAAGCTTGAAATTCAGCAGACATTGCTTTAACCCCATTAGGATCAAGCAATGGGTTTGAAACAAGAAAAAGATATATAAGCATAAATATCTGTATGAAAGAACAGACTTGGGTCTGGTTTATATTGGATGGCGTGGCTATTCAGGAAGCAGAACATTTGAGATCCTGGATTTAGGTTTGGAATTTTTGGTTGAAGATCCAGATAGGATTATTCAGCATTATAATCTGAATTTACTACAGCCTCTGGACTATTCTGAAACATGCTCTAAAACTCTGTGGTACTCCTGTGAGGTCTGCTTCGATATTACCGCCTAGCTAGATGTGTCAGAAGCTGTAGCATACTACTGAAGGAGCAAATTGACTGTTTAAACAATTGACTGTAGCAATTGCAGGGGAGAAGCAAAATCAGAACAGAAAGGAAATATGTCTTTCATTTAATGTCGCAAGTCCGGACCATAAACACTCTACCGCTTGAATGTTGTAGGCACCTATAACCCCCTTGAGTATGATCCTGTATTGCAGAACCATACAATTTCTAGTACAAAATCCAAATGTTTTAAGAACTTTATTGTTATGGCTTTTGGCGAAATAGAGATTCATAAAGAGTTCAAGGAAGTTTTCTTACAAGGAAAATGCTGGATAAAATCACGTCAGAACCTAAGAGGCGCGCTAGTTTGACTAACAAAGTTAACCAACTTCAATGCCATTTTTTAGTCTGTATACACAAGTGGCTGAAAGTACATCCAACTTCAAAGCCTGTGTTTTTGTCTCAAACATGCCCTTTTTTTTGGTGAGTGTGTAGACCTAGGTGGGTGAAAATGACACAAATTTTAGCAAGAATTGGTTCGAGCTTTCTACACTAAATCAACTCCAAAGTCAAAAGAAACACATTTTAAGTTTTCTATAAATCGTCCTTCTACTAGGTTGAGGATTGATGATATATTAGGACTAGATAAGATTTCTCTTTAACTGGGAATATCCAAGTTTATTTAGGACACTAGTCTATAAAGTGCAAATAATATATGTATCCTTCAATTGAAACTTGAAACAACTGAAGCAAGCCTCAAAAGATGAGAGGAGTATGCAATTTAGAAGAGATAATGGATGAATCAGTATAAGCAATAGAAAAAGCATTAGAAATTTAGATTCATCATCTACGATGTGTTTGCTAGGCTTCAACTTTAATGGAGTGGGAGAGGCCATAAAAGTTCGGGGATGACTAAGGGAAGATCGGGCTCCACGATATCTCCCATTTTCAAGACAAGCCTTTCTTCCATGATTATTCAGTTTAAAAGAGACATCAAACCTAGGTTGGAACTGGGTCGTATCATGTCCATAATTTATCAAATCATAGAATTTTTGGACCCATGGTCTTCACTACAAACTTTTTTCTGCGTTTTCTAATTAGAACCCAAAAAAATAGTAGAACTTTTGGATCCATGTTTTCCACTACAACCTTTGCTGTGTCAGCATTCTGATTAGAACCAGAATGAGAAAATGACGAGCAAGATCTGCCTATATTAGACTGAAATCTAGGAATAGCAAAATTAGCACCAAATGTAGGCAAAATTAGCATCAAATGAAGGCAGGTTACATTGGCAGCTTAAGTTGATTAAAATTACAAGTTGGATCAGGGACAGAAACAACTTGAGTTGCTGGAGCAACAACAAGATCAAACAGTTACACAGTAGGTCACTGCCGACAACTGCAACTTGTGTAAACTTACCATTTGAATTAGCAATAGAAATAACTTGAGCACCAAAAGAAACACAAATAGTGAGGTTAATTGGCTGTTCACCACCGGCAGTTTGATCATTCGAAGGACCACCATGACCCCCAGAATCCATCGTTGTAACGCAACAACAAAACCAAAATGTGTGAAAATTTGCAAAGTGAAAGCTTCGCAAGACAAGAGATATAGAGATAGAGATTAGGGTTTCCAGGTCAGAGGAAATAATGAATCACTCTATGGGTAAAAGAGTGAAATAATTTTTAAAAAATGAAAACACGTTTGTGTAATATAGAAACGTTTTACGTTTGTCCTACACCACCACAGTATCTAGACTATGAACTTCCCAATAATGATGTAGAAATGGAATTGCTGGTTTAGGAAATTGTGTTAGGGTAAATTCTCATCATATGGCAAAACCGGACAAAAATAGAGATCATGCAGCAATCAGCAAATTTCCGTACCAAAGTCACCATTCACACTGAAACTGGCAATCTAGGTTCTGAATGGTATTTAACATTGTATGCTTGAATACAAATTATTTACATCACTGCTAAACAATAAATTATCAAAATTGAGGATGTTACTGGCATCAGAATTGTCTCTTTCCCAACATATCTCTTCATTCGGTTTAAAGGAGAGAAGGGAAAAGAAGACAAAGAGGGAAACTTGAATCACTTCCCCTTTATGCTTATGTCCTTTCCCTTATGGCTTATGGATTGTGATACTTAACTGATACCAATCCAACCAGGGGCGGAGCTAGGATTTTTGTCAGTGCGGTCGGAATTTTCCTAGTTCGTCCCTAGCTCTACAAATACAAATGTCAGAATAGTCATGGTAGTATCAGCGCTTGATGTTTGTCCAAACCTGGAGTTTTGCTAAAGCAAGAGGCTTCTCAAGAGACATGTATTAATTTGCTTTTTTCAATTAGGTATTTGAGGTCCACTTCATGTTGTTGGGTTATTGTTAAGTTCGTCCTTTACAATGGACTACAAAATTTTGATTTTCACCAATAGATTCACCAACATATCAACAACTTCATATAATAAACAATTAAGAACCAGATCATCCATCTCTGTTCCAAGTTTGAGTGATTCAAAATTTATAACCCAATCTAGTTAGGAATAAAAAGAATCCTATTCAACTTTCTAGTTGATCAAAAAGATTACGATTTATAATTTCACAAGTCAAGCCTAATGCAGAATCCTTGAACATCAGCTCTATATCAGATAGGATTTTCTTCACATAAAGCAGTTCCCATTGTGTTGTATTTCCACATCCACATATGGGCAAGGAAGAAGCCAGAGTCTGATAACTTGAATTTCCCCTTTTTTAAAAAAAATGGGAGATTCACTTACATATTAAAGAAATCAGATGGGAAATTGGAACTTTGAAATTGGAAGTTGAAAATGCTTTACATTCAAAAGTTAGCTACCGTCACTCGAGTTGCCAGAAAAAAATTTGGAAGCCCAAGCTTGAGTAATGGCATGTTGAAGTTGGTGAATGTTGAAGTTGATTATGATGAAGGAAAGTTTTTAGTTGGGCCAGGTCATATTTACTGCTTCCTGTGTTTGGGTCAAATATCATTTGATTAACCAAATTATTACTTTTGGGCCAGAATTCTAGCATGGTCAGGCCCAATTTCTATTGGACCAGGAGGGAGTCCAGTGCGGTCCACCGACCACACTGGTCTTGAAGAGCCTCCGTCCCTGAATCCAACCACCTCCCTATGGCATCTGGTTTCCACTGGCTATTAGAAATGAGTTTTACCTATTACCATCAACCCAGATGATCAACTATGTAGTGTGTCCTCTGTAATTTATATCCATGTCCAAAAGTTCAGTCTTTGACAGCAAAAGCTTGACCCTTAAACATTGAAAGTGGAAAGGAAAGAAGTAAAGCCAGGTCATAAGGGAAATTCAAATGTGTTCCTATTTCAGTAAAATTCCATATATAGTCACTTAATGAATTGGTAAATTTAGATAAGTCATTTCTTGCTCAAGATGAGTAATACACAAGCAACTTCCCCAAAATTAGCTCGGGCTAAAGTCAAATACCTACACTTCGCATTCATTCCCTTGATTCCTTAACAAGAATCAGTGCTTCCATATAGACAGATACTTTCAGACACTATCCAATAATCCAGTACCAAATGCAGACACCAGAACTGCAGGCAAAATCAAGAATATTTCATTCTTCCTTGTTTCAAATTAAAGAATTTGAAAAATCAGATTATTTTATCCACTCAAACAGGTAAAAAAAGAAAAAAAAAGAATCCGGCAGAAAAAACAGATTGATTGCTTTTCTCGCTTATCATCTTTTTCTAATTCACTATTTCAATGCAGGGGCAGAGCCACATATGGTGCCTCCATAGTCCCAACTGGAGTTTCATCATGGGAATTTCACCCGTCACATTTAAGGGGCGGCCAATGCTAAACACAAGAGAAAACCATTAAAAATAAATAAAACGAAAGATAAAAGAAATGCGAGAAAATCAGTGCATTTGAAGAAGATTACCATCAAGAACAACAATTTTGAAAAAATAATAATAACAATGAAGTGCTAATGTCCTACACGACGCTCTTCCGATCTCTGGTGCCAAGGGGGTGATGAAGCAACCTCTTTTTCCCTCTCCTTACACAGTGTTCGGCGTTGGCGTTGGCGTTCGCGTTCGCGTTCGCGTTCGCACTTGACACACAGGAACGAAAAAAACCCGTCACTTTCCCCTTCCCCTGCTGCCCTTTTTCGTATGAATACAGGGAAAATTTAATTAATAAGGGAAAATTTCATAAATTGCAAAATACTCCCCCTCCATCCATCTGTCCTATAAAAATAGGTCCAGTTTCTATTTTTATTTTTCCTAAATCATAATCCATTTATATAAATAAAGTTGAATAATTAATTTCTTTTCCAAATATGTCTTTAGTCCATCTAATAATAAATTTATAATGCATTAATGATTATGTTAACTAAATAAAAAGTGATTTAATATTAAATAACAGTATATTAAAGAAGTAAGTGTAAAATTTATATTTCCAATCGCATTATTTTACATTGCTTAATTTACGCAAAAGATTGATATGAGCCTATTTTTATGTAACAGATGGAGTAGCACTTTTTAATAATATGTGTAAAATGTCCTATATGCCCATGTATGCATTCTATTGTTACGTATAGTTTATCCTCGACAGCTATATTTTACTAAAAAGTGTAGGTATAACATTCCATATAATTCTTTTATATCTGTCTTAACAATTGTTATGTATAGTTTATTATTTAATAGTTATGTTTTACTAAAAAGTGAAGTATAGCATTCTATATAGGGAGATTTCCAGATATGGCGAAAAGTAACTATGCATTGTTGAAAAGGCGAAAAAAATTATAAGTCCGCATATAGCAATATTCAATCATTACAATGACGCATATACCTCTGGTTTCCCTTATTTCCATTTAAGGTAAGCAACTTATCTACATTAAGGTGATTAGAATTAACATAGAAACTTTGAAAAACATGAAACTTCTAACATAAGCTTTGAACCGAATCCTTTGTGCTTGTGTGAAACTCGTACTGTATCTTGCAAAGTAAACTCATAGACTTGAAGGTAAAAGAAAGCATTTGAGTTGTGGTTTGGATGACTCCCAACCTGAGCTTCTAAGACTAGAAACGCCGCTCAATCTGCTCCACACTTCAGTACTATTGCACCTTGATCGTAAGTTAGTCGAATCCACTCCTTGCGTCAGATCCGCGATTTCCTAGGTGATGTATCCCGATCCCCCTTTTTTCATTCGACCTCCTTGTTATTCTACATTTGTCTTCCCGCTATGTGTTCTGTGGATCATTAGTTTGACATTATGTTAAACTATGGTATATGGGAACTAAAATAACTGGTTAGATAATGTTAAGCCCTTTTATGTGTATAAAGCAGCCGACGTATGGGACAATAGCCGTAATGCTAACCTAGCTGACTAATTAATATGTGCATAAGCACGTGTTCCTAGTAATTTAACTACAAATCAAATTTCTCCATTCAGAGCATGAGACGCGACGTGAGCACGGCATCAAATTGGAATCTTCCCAAGCTCTAGGATAAAGAAGTTGGCAAAAAAAAGTCACCATAATTCAAATCTGCCAGCAAACTTTTACTAGCCAAACTTGTGCCTTTCTGCGAACGAGGTAAGCCGACAGTAATAAAGTCTTCTTCTCTGTTTGATAATGGCCTCAGGTGCGATAGTAAATGGAGTATTCTTCTCCGTTTCACATATACATTGCATTTTTTGAGGGCTGCTTGAGTTTCTTTGCAACAAGGAGTGGTTTCTTGATTTCAAGTTCCCAAACTGAAAAGATGAGACATTTGCGTACGCGGGAAATATATTCATTATTTGCTTGTTAGAATAAGAAGGGTATTCTTGGGCATCAATGTCTAAAATTAGGGGTAATTTTATCAGTTCACGAGTAATTTCTTGCTACAGCTAGACTTTGTGGGAAAAAAAAAGGGAAACATTTTTGGCTTTTGTTACATGGAATTTGACTTTTGTGTAATTTTTTCTTCTATATAATTCTTTTTTATAACTCGATAGTTGATCGCGATAATTCTCAACAGTAACATTTACAAGGTGTATACATATCATACAGTTGATTCATATATCTCGACAGTTATCTACCATAATTGTTAATTATAGATTTCGACATTTAGACGCTTTAATTCTAGATAGTTGTGTCACAAGGCATTTTTATCCCAAAAAATGAAAAATAACCATTTTCGCACAACTTTATAAAGCAGTATATTTTTTCACATAAAAATATAAATGTGGTTAAATCTTGCAATTTACTCATTTAAATAAATGATCACTCAACTTTTGAATTATAACTACTAACTTACTATACTTTGAAACGTAAATTAACACTTATTGAACTTTCAATATTGTCCACCAACCATCCACCACTTCAGTAACCGCTGTTACATGTGTGGCTAACGGAATAACGCATGAACCAACTTTAGTCACTAAACTTGATAGTAAATTTTAATAAACTCTCACCGAATTTTAAAAGTGTAATCACTTACTTACTTAGCTTTGAAATGTAATCTAGCAGTCACTCAATTCTAAAAACTCACTGAAGTTTTCAAATATAACAGAGCACTTACGGAACTTTCAAGCCATCCGTCGTTTGAAGAAGCCTTTTCTAGTGCAAAATTCTATTGTGGTTATTGCTCTTATGAGTTGTGGTTTATTAATTATTATATAGTGGGGGTTCTTGGTCATGGCGGTAGCTGTTTTAAGTATTGTTTGATTGATAATATAATGTATACTACAATTAGTATGTTAGCACCATAATTTGATTATCAACAACTTAGTTTCATTACCCATAGATTTATATCCCAAAAGATAACAACAGTAGGATAAAAAAGGCCCATTAATGAGTATTTATTAAATCCACTCCTAAATTCAGTAAGTTGGTCCATGCATTACACCATTTGCCACATGTAATGGTGCAAACTCATATCAGTAACCAAAAACCAAAAATTCAACCAAGTATTTCATTTGTTGCAAATCATTCGTTTCATTTGTTTGGTGAAAGTTGGATTACATTTTTTAAAGTTCAATAAGTGGTTATGCTTTCAAAGTTCAGGGAGTATTGGATTACATTTTAAAGTTTAGCAAGCAAGTGGTCACGCTTTTAAAGTTCACTGAGTGTTTATAAGATTTACTTCTAAATTAAGCAAATTTGTCTATACGTAACTGAATTCACCCAACCCGATAGTACCCATTTTGGGAATGTCCAGTGACAAAGTCACTAAATGGGTAAGTACATCGTTACCCATATATGTAATGCCATTAGCCGTATGTACAAACAAGGTTACAAGTGATGGATGCTGGACAAGGTTGAAAGTTGGATATGTATTGAATTATAGTTCAAAGTATAGTGAAGTAGTGATTACAATTTAAAAGTTCAGGAGCCATTTATTAAATTTACCCCACTATTTTCCATTTTCGTTAGCCAACTTTTTAAAAATAGCAAACAAGGTCTCCTTTTCAAAGAGAACACATGACTTTTTCTCATATTGGAGGGGGATCGGGGAGATTTCCATGCATCTTTTTCAGGTGTGAAGTTGCAAGTGCGAGTAGAGTAATCTATTCATTTTTCCCATCTAGCTATTGGATCAATTGTGCCGTATATGGGAACCGAGTTAGGCCATATCTCGAGCTAAAAGACGTCGCTATGCACGGGCTATTCCTTTACCTCTGAAAAACCAGTAGCTATTGTGATTGTCACGCGAGAATAGTTTACTGAGTTATAAACCCAAGTGCAAAATCTAGTTAGCTGGATTCACGAGAACTAGAACCCTCACAACAGCCATCGTCTTCTGTTGAACCTTACAGTTGTTCCTAGGGATGGGGATCCGAACTAATAAACCGAAAAACCAAACCGGCCCAAATTGGTACCAGGTTGGTTGGTGGTCCAGAGATGACCAAATCAACTTGGGCTAGATCAATTTGTGGGTCTGGCCAATACCGGCTAAACCCACCTAAACCGAACTAGATAGAACCAGTTCAGTTAAAATCAATTAAATTGATTTTTTTTAATAATAGAAACGTGTTTGGCCTTTAGTATTTTAGACTTTCAGTTTAGAGAGACTCAAAATCTCAATCTCAACTTACACTGTGATAGCCTCAATCCCACATCGCTTGGGAAGAGAAAGAGAGACCAGTTTATATGCCAAGAGACTTACTCCATCTGACATGAGGCCTTTTGGGGTAGAAGCCCAAAAGCAAAACCGTGAGGGCTAGGCCCAAAGTGGACAATATCATGTCAAAGTGGAGCGGGTCGTTACAGATGGTATCAGAGCAGAGCCCAACCGGAAGTGTGGCCAACGAGGACGTTGGACCCCCTTAGGTGGGGTGATTGTGATAGCCTCAATCTCACATCGCTTGGGAAGAGAAAGAGAGACCAGTTTATATGCCAAGAGACTTACTCCATCTGACATGAGGCCTTTGGGGTAGAAGCCCAAAAGCAAAACCGTGAGGGCTAGGCCCAAAGCGGACAATATCATGTCAAAGTGGAGCGGGTCGTTACATACACTTCATAATCAATTTGGCAAACTTAAATCTAAATTAAAACCCTAATTTAGCTACTAACTTCCCTTCTTTAGCAGCCATTTTATACCCCTGCTGCTGCCACTCTATACCCTTTATTCAGTGAAAAGGCATCCCATTCTGGTATAGTGTAATTTATTTTAAAGTTCTAAGTATTTATTTACTGCCATTGCTGCTTCATTCCACTACTACTGCTCAGCTGCTCCCCTATTCCACCGCTGCTAGTGCTTCATTCTGCCGTTGCTAGTGCTTCATTCCGACACTGCTGCTACTGACCAATGTGTCAGGATAATTGCTGGCGCCTGTACGCTGCCTTCACCGTATATACCACCGCTGGCACTTACTCTATCAAATCTCTCTCTATATCTTTGAAAGACTGAAACCCCAAGCCCAAATCTCTTTGCCGTAAGTCTTACTATATCTAATAGAAATGGGCCTAAAATTAGGCCTAAAAAAAGAAAAAGAAAAAAAAAAGGGTGCCTAAAATTAAGCTTAAAAATAATAATAATAATAATAATAATAATAATAATAAGGGCCTAACCCGGAATCCGACCCTACCCAAACCGGCCTATAGTGGGTCAGTTTAGGTCGGGTCAATCCGTCTATTAGGCCGGTCTCAGTTTGCATTCTTGCAAACCCACTTCAAGTCGCGTTAGGCTCGGATCCAGGCCAAAATTGACCCACTTGACCAGACGCCTAGGTCTAGCTGTCACAATAACTGTGAACCATCCAATACGGTCCACATAGACGGTGGACTCTGTATCTAAAACAGTTCAAACATCCATGCTGGCCCCTGATGAACGTGAGGGCTGCATTAATGCTTTGGAAAACCAAATGGTGGATCATACTATAGATCGGGAAAAGGGAAAACGGCTGGTATTGATCAAGATTGATCCATTTATTGAAGAGATTATGCAGTCATCTCTACTGATGCACTTTAAAATACCCTCGATCGAGAAGTATGATGGAACAACAAAACTCATTGACTATGTGTATTCATTTCAAGATTTGATGCAGCTGCATGGGTTCTCAAATGCCGCGATATGTCAAGCTTTTCCTAGTGCATTAAAGAGTGAGGCCCGTGATTGGTATGAGACACTTCCTTCCAGCTCGATCATTTCATTTAATGATTTCACAAAGAAGTTTGCCTCTTTCTTCGCCAGCAGCACCAGCCAGAAGAAAACGGCCATTGGTTTGATGAAAGTCATCGAGGGTAAAAATGAATCATTGCGGGATTATATTGCTCCGTTTAATCATGCAGCTCTTGGGGTAAAAGACATATAAATATACTTAGTGGTCATTGTCGTAGTGAACAGTTTGTGAAACAATGCCTTCCAGTTGTCTTTATCAAAAAGCGCACCTAAAAGTATGATAGATCTATTAATCAGAAGTGAAAAGTATATTGATTGTGAGGAAATGATGGAGGTCACTAAATTCTCTTTATGAGAATACTTTGGCAGAAACAAGTAAGTGAAAGACTAATTCAGACAATGGTTGTTCAAATTGACGGTTGGTTCATTGTTTGAGTGGGTCACTAAATTGGTTATAGTATTATTAAAATAGACGGTTATGTCATTGTTTGAACGCTTCAAAAGATCAATGGCTCATTCACTATGTAATTATTGATTGCAGTGTCTACTGATTCACAATTGGTTGTGGGCCAAGTAAACAGGGATTTCGAAGTAAAGGGGAACAAGCTAGCCTCCTGATGAAATTTTGCGACTTCCAGAGATTCTTTGATAAAGTTTAATATGAAATTGCAAGATCTGAAAATTCTAAGGCTGATTAATTGTCTAAACTGGTCTCCTCCACTTCAAGGTATCTTCTTTCAATTTTCAGTCAGTTTCAAAACCCTGTGTGGTAAAAGTTGTGATAAACAATGAAGGTGATTTGAAGACACCATATGTCCAGTACTTATTGAATGGGATTTTACCTGCAAATGAGCTTGAAGTATGAAATGTTCTTATCAAAGCAGCGGCATTTACCTTGATTGATGGACAAGTGTACAAGAAAGTGTTGATGGGTCCCTAATTGAAATGTGTGACTGTTGAATGGGGAAAGGATGTTTTGAATGAAATCTATACAATGATGTGTGGCAATCATTGTAGAGATTCTATTTTGGCTTTCAAAGCCATAAGGCAAGGGTTGTGAGCTACATGGGAGCTAGGCTGATGAAATACCTAATGTAATGTGGGCTTACAACACTGTTCCAAGGGAAGCAACAGGGCAACTGCCCTATAAAATGTGTTATGGTATGGAGGTAGTAGTCTTGGTTGAGATTATGATTCCATCTGTGCATGTTGCGCTGAATGCCATAGATTTTCAGTGCTAAGCCTTCGAAGTAGAGATGATTGATGAGATTCATTAGCAACCAAAAGTGAACATGTAATACTCAGTGTTCTAAAAAGAGTGCCCAGGCGTTGCTCAGGCGCAAAGCAAGGGCAAAATGCCTCATTTGGCAAAAAGTGTGAAAAAAGCGGGTCAACTCAAAGCATTGACCAATTAAGCGAAATTATGTGGGCTTAGGCGTGGAAAAAACTTACATAGGTGTGGAAAAGGCGTGCCTAAACGGGCCCAGGCATGAATTAAGCTACATTTTTTAAAATTTTTTATTTTTTAATTTTAATTTTAATTTTATTTTTATTGTTTGAGATCCAAGTGAAAGGTTAACACTAATCTTTAAAATATCCCTAAAGTTTAATTTATCATATAAGAAATAAAAGAATAAAAGAAAAGCCAAATATCGAAAAAGAGAAGTAAATAATGACTTATGTGAGAAAAATGCAAACACTCTATTATGAAATTGAAGTAAAAGTTATTTATTAAATGAATATATTTACAATTTATGTCTTTGTACATAATTGATATAAATTAATTTTAATTAACTAATAGCTTTATATTGATTCTAAAAATAAAAAATGAAAAACGTTTTTTAACGCCTAGGCGCCGCTTACGCGCGCTTAAGCTTACAATACTTGAAGTTTCAGATTGACGCTTTTCTACGCTTTACGTTTTTTAGAACACTGGTAATACTTGAAGAGGAAATCCGTGGAACAATTCAATCAGAGGGTTAATATTTGAAGGTTCACTCAGGGGGATTTGGTCCTGAAAAGCTCAATTGCAATGAATCACCTACCCGACACGCTCGACCCTAAATAAAAAGGCCTATTTTGTGTTGTCGAAGAGGTCAAGAATGGTTTATATTGTTTGAAGACCCATAGAGCCTCTTTCTTCCAAAACCATGGAATGTAGAAGACTTGAAGGCGTGGTTACGATAGGATGTTTGTGTTAATATTAAAATTGCTTCAAGTTCTAAGCCATGTAAATAGTCGTATCTTTAGGGTTATTTGTTGACGAAATGAAAATGATCAGAGTAGCAAATGATGAGGGTGTTAAAGATTGATCAGCCTAGTTGGGACACCTAAGTGCACTATTGAGTGAGTTTCACGACCAGTCACATATGTCTCCCAGTTATTTGTTCATGTTATTCTCTTGATGGATCGCTCGTTTAAGCGCATCAAGGAATTGGTCATTTAAAGGCCGACATTTGTTTTAAAGTTGGTAGATCATTCGTTATGTGAACGCATCAATGTGATGATTCATTCGTTATTAAAACGCATCATTTCCTGGATGGATTGCTTGTTTAAGGGAGAAAGGAGTTGGTCATTCAAAAGCCAATTTTTGTTTTTAAGTTGATAGATCATTCGATATGTGAACGCATCACCCTGATGGTTCATTTGTTATGAAAATGCATTATTTGCTTGATGGATCGCTCGCTCAAGTACATCAAGAAGTTGGTTAATTTAAAAAGCAGTTGTTTTTAAGTTGATGGATCGTTAGTTTCGTGAATGCATCAATGTGATGGATCGCTCATTTAGGCGTATTAAGGAGTTGATCGTTTAAAGACCAACATTTGTTTTTAAGTTGATGGATCGTTTGTTATGTGAACGCATCAATATAATGGTTCGTTCATTATGCAAACGTACTATTTGCTTGATGGATCGCTCGTTTACGCACATCAAAGAATTGGTCGTTTAAAGGCCAACATTTGTTTTTAAATTGATAGTTCATTTATTACATGAATTACGCATCACCTTGATGGTTCGTTCATTATGAAAACGCATCATTTGCTTGATGGATCGCTCGTTTAAGTAGATAAGTTGGTTGTTTAAAAACCATTTGTTTTTAAGTTGATGGATTGTTTGTAAACACATCGATGTGATGGTTCGTTTGTTATGATAACGTATCAAGGAGTTGATTGTTTGAAAACCAACATCTGCTTTTAAGCTGTCGGATTGTTCCTCAACGTGATGGTTCATTCACATTATCAGCTCGTTGGATCACTTGTTCAAGTGCATCAAGAAAGTTTGTCAGAGCTAATCTTTCAAAGCAAGTGTGTTGTGAGATCGACTTGATGTAAATTTTGGTAAAGTCTAGGATAGAGACAAGATTTCATTCATTTGCTTGCAGGGTACTATTCATCCATCTATAAGGGTATCGTTCATTTGCAAGGTTCACATTCACTCACTATCATTGATGGGTTACTCAGATCTCAATTACCAGTTCGCTTGCTAGCATGGATGAGATGTTGAAGTTCTTGGCTATTGGTTGGTTCCAGGGTGAACAAACCGCCCAGTTTTTTATCATGCCACCTAACATCTTTGTTGAGGAACATGTGATACCACAATGTGGTGTAGTAGACCATGTTCTCAAATCATGCTAGAGTAACCACCCTCAACTCTCACTATCTTAAGGAGTGCAATCATGGTAACTACCCACATAACTACCCACTAAATAGGTAAAAAAAAAAAAAACAGTAAGCAATGATATATATATATATATATATGGGCATGAATTCGTGCTCCGGGGATGGGTGATACATTTTTGGATATTATTCCTTGATACATAGAATATACTGACTTTTTCTCACACCGGAAGGGAATCGGGGAGATTCCCGCCCATCTTTTTCAGGTCTGAAACTACAAGTGCGAGTGGAGTAATTTATTCACTTTTTCCCATCCAGCTATTGGATCAGTGACGATAGGATGAGTCTGCATAACCGGCTTGCCAGTTGCCAGGCACATTCCTTTTTGTCCCTTTTTATTACTATTAACAACAAAGTGGAATCTTTGTAGACGACTTTGAATTGCCTGCAATTTATGACTTAAAAATTAGGAAGGTTAGTGTGTACTAAGCTCAACTGGTGAAGGCTTGTTCTTTAAATTGAAGGTTGTTTACTTAAAAAATTAGTTTATTAATCCAAAATGGAAAAAATGAAAGAAATCCATTCGCTTATGAGTCACTGTCACGGATCCCTCCAATTTATGTGAGATCTTAGATCCGGATTTTATTATATCTACCCATTTCTTTTAGACTTATATACTGATGAATTCAGTCATATTAAATTGGGGGTCGATTTTATGATTTTTATTTTAATTATAATTTATAGGTCAAGTCTTTGTCTCGTTATTGAAAATTCTGTGCTGTCAAATTCTTTGCTCAAAATAAATGGAAAAAAAGTTTTATCTTTTACTCGGTAAAACTTCCAGTCCTCTGGTACAAGATAGCAGTTCAAATTATCAAGTCTTGAAATTTCGTGTCAAGAGATGAAATTTGTTAAGTACGTTACGTATTATATTTTTTTCTTGAACAAAAATTCCATGTAATTCGTATATATATATATATATATATATTTTTTTTTTCCCTTTATAGTTGCGAAGAGGCAATGATATCTTCTAAATTTTTGAATATTTTGCATTTATGGTCAAAAATAGCAATAAGATGGCTTTACCGGGGAAAGTAGACCTTTCATCTCACATTTCGAATCATCATCATTTAAAAAATAAGCACGAATTGCAAACTAATTTTCTTTTATTTCAAAATAAAATTTTATTGAATTAATTACATTCGCATATTTGTAGGATTCACATGCATATTATACAAATTTTAACCATTCATTTGCATTAAAATATGTAAACACATTACATTATTATTGTCGACCGAAGAGAGGCTTTTCTCCCATATTGGTCTAAAAAAGCACTACCTCCTTCTCAAAAAAATGGTTCAGTTTTTCTTTTCATTTGTCCCAAAATATAGTCGAGTTTATTTTTTAAAAAGTAGTTAAAGTATTAGTTCTCTTATATGTCTATATTTAATGTGCATAATTATAAAAAAATAGAATTATTAAAGTAAAATAATTAATAAATAAAATAGCATAATAAGGAAATGATATTAAAATTTACTTTTGCAATATTGTTAAATGAACTTTTCATAATCTATGTAAAAAAAACGTTCAAGACCCTTTTTTTGCGGACAAAGTTAGTAATAGATGGTTGAATGCTTGTCCTCACAGTCATTCTCTCTTTTTTATATTTGCAATTCAACCATCTTCCTTACTCTTATTGTTGCATTTCAATTTTACGGTCAACATTCACAGGAGAGCGGTATACTAGTATAAATATTCAATTAAGTTTTCGTCAAATGATCAATTTTTAAAAGTTTATATCCTTCATTTATGTATTTCTAATAGTTATTTAGGTAGCGCGGTGGCGCCATGCTTTTAAAATTTGAAGTGTTAGTTTCTTGTAAATATATAAATCACTAATATATAAAAGGTGGAATCTTTGTAAAGCATTTGGATTCCACCTTTATCCCTACTTTTTTATTTTAATTCTCAGTTTGCCCTTACTTCTTATTATTCCTCATTAACAATCCATTAAATAAAATATCAATTAATTACTTATGCTAACATTTGTCCTTATGGCTTATTATTCCTCATTAGCAATCCATTAATTAAAATATTAAATACAAATTAAATACTTAAGCTAACATATGTCATCATGCAAGCTAATACTTTTAGTTATTACATGCTTAACAAACTTATTAAGAAGCTAAAATAATGTGAAACTTAATATATATGATTCAAAATAGTAAAAACTATTAGGCATTGACAAAATGATTATTTACTTATTTTAATTTATCACAATTGCATAACAAAGAAACATATTTTTCTTTAGCAACTTGCACAAATAATTATTTAATATTTTTTAATGTACTATTTAATTTCAATATCAAGATTAATTTTTAGTGTTTTACCGTGTTTACTCTCAAGATTAATCTACAATGTAGTATTTATTGTGATTAATTTTAATTTTAACAATTATTTCAATTATAACAATTATTTCAATGAAAAGTTTTGAAATTACAATTGTCATTCTGATCACAAACCTCTCTTAAAACAATTAGTGTGATAAATTGTAATTCCAATTTGAATTATTTTAATATCAAATTCTATTTTTATTTCTTATACCACATTATTTAATTCCTTAATCTCGATTAGTCTATTATTCAATTTCAATCGTATGATTAATATTTAGTTTATTGTAGTCAATTTTAATTCAATTTCATGATTAAAACTACAATAATAAATACAAAGCAAGTATAAGTCATCTCTTCAAAGTAATATTTTGTAGGGTTAATTACACCTAACATCCCCAACCTTTCAAGTTATTATCGATCATGTCTCTAACCTTTAATTTTATTTCTGGGCGTCCTCAACCTTTCAAAAGCGTTACACTTAAGGATCTTGGGATAGAAACAGTTTATTTTTCTAGTAAGTTTGGAGATACTATGGTAAAATGCAAAACAACTAAATATTTTAATGTTAAAAAAAAAAAAAAGAGAAAGGGTAGGGGGGAGACACCTCCCTTTTGGTTGCTGGGAATGACAGCCGAGTCTTCCCGTGATACCGGAAATGGCAATAAAAATACTGTCATTTCCGACAGTACAGGGAGGAGAGACTCCTTCCCCTCTTGGCTGCCCTTTTTTACAGCCTTTTTGGGAAGGGGAGTTTTTTTTAATATTAAAATATTTAGTTTTTTTTTTTGTATTTTACTATAATACTTCCAAAATTAATAGTTTCCATTCCAAGAACCTTAAATATAATGCTTTTGAAAGGTTAATGAAGCTCAAAAGTAAAATTAAAGGTTGGGGACGTGATTGATAATAGCTTGAAAGGTTAAGGACGTTAGGTATAATTAAGCCTATTTTGTAAGTATATTGTTTAAATAATACTTTATAAGAAATCATACATGATTATAGATTTTTTTATTGCATGCAATAATAATGCTATAAATTTAAATATATTTAAATATTATTATAAACAAGCATATGAACCAAATGTTCCAAAATAAATTATTTTATTGTACTAAGTTTATATATATATATATCACATTATATGTTATCATACAACGTACAATACAAGTTTCAATTTCTCGTTGAGCTAAAAAGAACTTGCTAGTACTAATTCCATTTTGACTTCACCCTCTGTAAAATGTCTGGTACATTTTGTAACTTTATTTTAAAAAGGGAGAGAGAAAGGAAACACATTAAAATTGAAAACCATGTCGGAATGTGTTACATATGCTTGTCATCTCCCTGGTTTATAGTAATAGTTAATGCTGAAATTGTCGGTTGGACCGAACAGATTAAAAACGAGTTGAAATTGGATCCTATCATATAGTATAATATGTGAAATTGATCTAACGTTAGATATATGGTACGCTATGACACCACATGGATATATAGCACACCACATAGTCCTTGTGGTACCATAGCGTACCATACACCGGGCGCTAGAATGAGACTCGTATGATATATGTATGAAATCGAAAACATGTAGAATTGACTACTTGTTATGCATAGAGTTCTTTTTTCCTTTTTCTTTTTTTTTTTTTTTGAAGAATACTGTTATTTGTCAAGATTGGAGATGTATATCTAGACTCCAATCTAACTAACAACTATCCATTAGAAAATAAGAAGGTATACATGGATGTGTGCACACGCTTGTACCTCTTCAGCTCTCGAAGAATGCTCACTAGCTAAAGTGAAAACTTATATTCAGAATATAGATAAATTAGCATCAATTTTATTTTATTTTATTTTATTATTTTTTTCTTTGAATTTTTGAAGTAATATAATGTCTAAAATAATTTTCCAAACTTAAATTGCAATTTTAATATTGGTCCCTTTGAACTGCAAAATTTCCGAACTCCCAACGAAGTGTGTACCAAAATGAGAAGAAAAGTAAATAACAATGAAAAGACCTTTATCATGAATTCTTTTTCCAACACAATGTAGGTTATTATTTTTCTGTCTATTTTTACAATTGTCAAGTCAAACCTCATTCTAGATGCCAAAGGATGGATCGTTGCAATGCTCCTACCTAAATTCTAACAAAGAAGAAGAAGAAGTTCTAGAGCTCTTTTTTTGTGGTTTTTTTTAATGAGATTTTTTTTAAGAGAATGTATATATATGTTGAAATGTAGAGAGAGATATAGATAAGTGTAAAAAATAATTTTTTATAAATAGTATGCAATTATTATTTTTTATTATTGATCAACTTTTTAGTTGATTAAAATCTTAAACGAACTAGCTCAGTTAGATGTCTAATGTATTATAGTGTCTTTCAATTCATTTCACCAAGTAAACTAAGAAACTTTCTTTAGTGTTGAATTAACGGAGTACAAGCTAGCTATATTAGATTTTGGTTTTCAGAGGAAGTAAGTCCATGAAAGATTTGTTTATTGTTTTAGAGTCCTTAGTACTCCCTTAGTCCCAAATTTATGGTCTACCTTTTCTTTTTGGATTATCCCAAATATATAGTCATCTTTATATATTATTGAAAAGTCTAATCTAAATTACTTTACTAAGGTACCTCGTATCTACCACTTAGTTATAACTATATCAATTTTGAATTCTACTACTTATTAAATCGGGGCAAATTAGGAGCACAGATTACTAAATGTCTTTCTAACACAATTTTTAATCTTTGTGAAAAGCGGAGTGGTCCAAAGAATTGAGACCAAAAGGGTATAATTTGGATCATAGGCTGTTGTGCTTTAAAAAAAAGAGTGACTAACATTCTATTTTTAGGGGTTTTAAGTTTTGACCTAATTTATGAGTATGAACTGGTTCCCCATTCATATATAGTAATGTGCGACGAACTTTCAAACTTTGCTAGAATATCATTTTGAATTTCAATTATCTACATTCAACTAATACTAGATAAATTATTTCACATACAGATTGCTGCACTTTTGAAGAAAAGTTTGCGAGTGACTTTAAATTAATTATATACTTGTGAAACTATAGCTATAACCATCCAAATCTCAGAGACAGATTGACTGGTCATAATTTTTCCATTGTTTTCGGCTGGTCGACTCTACTGCTCTAGTTATATTCATGTGTCATACATCTGACGCCATATAATGGTTTCTGTGAAACCAATATTAATTTCCTTCATCTGGTGCGATATAAGCGCCAAACAGGGAGTGCTAGATCAAATTCATCTATTGGACCTCATTAAGATCACTCTTAATAAAAAATTTCCCATGCAGTATAGTCGTGGCTTTCACGGTACTGTTGGGCACCTTGAGGAGTCCAACGGCAGACTCTGAATCAGAACTGGTAGATATGAGTATGAATATAAAAAATCAATGTCAATGTGATTACCAATTTGGTCACGTCTGTTTAAGCAAGTCTTTTTAAGCAATTTGTATGTTTATAAGTTTGGTTCCTGACCGGCACCTGTCACGCAGTGTAAGGTGAACATATTATATATTTTTGAATATTTGCTGCTGGCAACTTGACCACAACAAAATATTCGGTATTTCAAGACTAACTTAATAAAATAATCCACAACAATTAATAATTTATAAGTGGGTATAAGTGTCCTAAAAATAGAGTCTAAGAACTCACGTGTGAGTTCCCTGAAATACTCTATTAGGTATTCCTGGAGTACCTGAATCTTTTCTCTAACCTCCCATTCCCAGTGGATTCATGCATGCCATGCCTTATTATGAAAGTGAAACATAAATACAAAAGCTTGAAACTAAAATTCTTGACATTAAAATTGAATTTTATCATGAGTTGAGTATTTGTTATTTGTCCAATGTTGGCATTACGTACTGGACATGTCTTTATAGCTTATAAGATTATTCTTCAGTTTCTTTCTTTTTTTTTTTTGTATGAATTGAATTTTTGTCTTTTTGATTTCTTTGTTACTAATTTGTGTTACCTTTTCCTAATTTTGGTTTTCCTTTTTTCCTCCTTGACTTTTGTTCTCTCCTTGCCCCCAACATGGTGCATGGTCAAGTCAAATCTCAATTTGTGAGCAATAGTGAATAATAGAGCCAAAAAAAATTTTTTTTTTTATAACTTTTTAGTTATTCACTGCCGTGTAATCGTCCGATCAATTTCACTGGACACATACAAACTATACAGATCGTAATTGGAGTGTTGAAATAGACTAGGTGAGATTAAAGGAAGGAAATCTGTATAATATTTATTTATTGTTAAGGTCATTATTGTATGGCTTTGAATGGTGCTTTAGTTAAAAAAGAAGCAATTAACATTTTGTGTAACTTTTTTTTTTTTAATTCAAGTTACTTTTTAAAAATAATCCCTACATTATTATAAAAATATGTAAGTTTTGGAATCTTAACTTTCACAAGTTTACTCATACAATTACTAAGTCCAGTCTTACCCACGATTGATGTGTGTATGCCATATCAGTCGACAGTCATAAGCAATAAGCCATTAACCTTGTGAGGTGTCCCAATTTTTATATTTCATTAAAGTGAAATTCCACAACAACTTTCAAGCCTAGCTACAAAACTTCATGGTCAAGTGTGCACACTCAATTGATATTTGATGGTAAGTGAAAATATATCCAAAGTGATTATCTATAAGGTCTTCCCTATAATAATAAGAAGAATTAATTTGGTACAAGTTTACATTGTTGACCGGCACTTGTCACACTTTTCTAAAAGAATAAAAGATTAACATAATATGAAGATTTGCTGCCATGAGATTTGACCATATATATATACACATATATATAAATATATATGTATGTATGTTATTGTCATTGCATTTTATTTTATGCTGTGCTTGTGAAGCATAGAAATTAGTCACATCAGTTTCATTTTTTATATATTATTACAAGGGATTGTAGAGAAAGAAAATCGAACCCTTGATTATAGGTGTGGAAACTCATTAAGATGTCATCAGACTACATGCGTCTTAGCAAAATCAGTAACATTAGATAAACTTATAAATTTCTTACGAATACATAATTTAAAGTAATTTTTTTTTTTTTGACAAAGAAGTGGATTCTCATTCATTACGATCACAGTTGAGAATAAGTACAAGAAAATCGCGAGGATCATCAACTGACCAAGTACAAGAGATTGCATAAAGTAGACTAAATTTGGCCAATGCATGTGCCGCCTCATTTGCCTCATGCTTGATAGATTTGAAACATACATGTGGAGCAGCTTTCCACATTTCATGAATTGCTACTAAGTATGCTCCTTCAGGGGCATGAAAGCCAGGTTTATTGACTGCATTCACGGCACTACTCAAGTCCAACTCAATAACCGAGACATTGAAGCCATGATCGGGCATAAATTGAACTCCTTCTAGTAGTGCACAACATTCACCAACATGTGGGTCTACATAGCCTTCAATGGATTTTGCTAGACAGGTGACCATCTTCCCACGCTCATCTCTACAAATCACACCAATACCAAATTAATTTGATCATCCTTTACAGCGAACTGAACATTTATCTTGAAAGAACTGGACACTGGTTTCCTCCAACAAATGGGTGGTTTCCTCCAACAAATGGGTGTGCGGGAATTGTCTCCTTCTTGGCAAAATCCATGCATCCGTTGTCGGACAGCCTGGAATTCACGAAGATAATTTACAGAGTGCCCAGTAAATTATTTTCATTTAAGGAGTCTTCAAATCTGAATTTATTTCTGGCATACCAACATTCCCAAAGGATAACAAGAAAGAACTCCAACTTATTTCTTGAGTAATCATTCCAAACTTTCAAGAGAATTTCCCCTATATGAATTTCTCTATTTCCAGCTAGTAAACCAGAGAAATCGCTATTTCTCTATATCGAGATAATTGAGGGGTACACCATCAGCGCATGAAAGGAAGTCTCAAAACTGTTACCATACCTGTCGCACCTAGAATTCTCTCCAATATGTTTACGCCACAACTCAAAGTAAGTAGGCAAAACATTGTGAACGAGTTTCCAAACAAAAAGTTTTATTTTATTTGGAATGTTCAAGCTCGATAGACACTTCCACCATGTGGAGAATGGGTAAGAACTCAATTGCCTATCGTCATCTATAAGATTAAGAGCAAGCATATATCCTGATCTAACCATATAAATTCCCTTGCAGTCAAAGTGCCACATTGGAATGTCCTTTAACTCCATCTCTTCCTCCTGGCATGTTCAATATGATTTCACTATTAATAGGTAGAAAAAATTTATGCACCAAATCTCTATTCCAGGAACCTTCATTTGTAAGAAACTCCGCTACAGTAAGTAAAAAATTCCCGTAGTGAGGAGTGATAGGACAAAAAGAAAAAGGATGCGGGACCCACAGAGTCACAAACACAAAAGTGTCCTTACCATCCCCAACTCTTCATCTCAGGCCTTTTTGCAATAGCTCTCTACTCCATAGTAAACTCTTTCATAAATAGGAACTATATCCTTTTGATTCAGCGTGAAAAAAAGGGTAATGTTGAAAGTATTTTCCCTTTTGCATACGAGCCATAAGTGAATCTAGATCAGTTAAAATTATCTAAGACTGTTTAGCTAAAAGGGCTTGATTAAATGAAACTAAATCAGGAAACCCCAAACCCTTTTTAGCTTTTGGTTGGCACATTTTCTTCCATGGCAACCAATGCAATTTATCGTTAACATCCTTTTTTCTGCATCAGAAAGATGATCTCAATTGGGTTAGAGTATCACATAATTACCGGAGGATTTTGAATACACTCATCGTAAAAGTAGGGGATCGATTGGACTACTACTTTAATCAAAATCTCCTGACCTCCAATAGACAATAAATTTCAACGCCAGAGCTGTAGTTTCCTCCAAACCTTTTCTTTAAGCCCTTCAAATACCTGTCTTTTGCTTCTACCAATCACGGAAGGTAGGCCAAGGTATTTGCTATGAGTACTGCTTTTCTCAAGGCCAAAGATGGATAGAATGTTATGTTGAACATCACTCCTTGTATTAGGACTAAAGCTGATGGCATATTTTGTCAAGTTGACCTTCTGTCCTGAAAACATTTCATAAGATTCAATCACACGTTTGATTGCTTGGCAATCTGTAATGGCAGCTCGACAGAAAACAATACTATCATCAGCAAACAAGAGATGTTTTAACCTTGGACTATTTTTAGAGCAACCATACCCCATAAAATCACCATTAGTTTCAGCCTTCTAGAGCATTTTGCAAAGACCTTCAGCATAAAATAGAAATAGGTAAGGGAATAATGGACACCCCTATTTGAGTCCTCTGGTTGGATTTACGTGTCCATAAGGCATGCCATTAAATAAAAAAGAAAATGAGGATGTTGACGTACATTCGTTAACCAACTTACACCATCTATCAGAGAAACCCAATCTCTTCATCATAAATAGAACAAAATCCCATTCCACTGGATCATAAGATTTACTCATTTCAAGTTTCAACGCCATGTATCCCAACTTTCCATTTGTTTGTCTACTAAGAATTTAAAGTAATTTTAGAGATATATGAATAAATAGACCAATATGAAAATGATTTTCTCAAAATCAATTTTTACTCAAACACATTTTTTTCTACATATTTACCTATTAAAGTAATCTTATACGTAAATTCATAACTTTTCATTACTTTCTAACGACACATTTTTTACAAAATCAATTCTTCAAAAATCATTTCCATATGTATTCTTATTACGTGACATAATAGTTGATGGTTATGTATGTATCTGGCAACAAACCTGAAAAATTCTAAATTTTATATAGAAAAACTTAGAAGAAAATTATATTAGCCCTAGTCTATTGAATCTTTTTATATATCATAGACCATGTCACTAAGAATTATGAATCCATCCTTCGTTATAATCACATGAATACTTTATTATCATCTGGTAAAATTGGGATGTATCTTAATGTCACCTATTCATGTTTCTGTAAGATTTTCCGATAATTTATAACCTGTTTTAAAGCAGTTGTTGTTCAACTAATTTGTATCGAACTTTAATAGCTTCGTGTTGTGTTCTTAAAGGACTAGTGAGCTTTATACTATACTAAAAATGTATATAACGTCCATAATCCTGTGGCATAGTCAAAATGTCACGCCCCTGCTAATTATCAATTTTTTTGAATATCTTATATTGGTTAACAAGTTCGAGAGCGGAAGCTTCAATACAAATAGCGGAGACGGGAAGTTCAAAACGAATTTTTCTTGCCTTTGGATGTTTTAATATTCTAGAAGGTAAATCCATTCAAGTGATTTCTAATATTCTTAAGGAATTATTGTAATGTTATTACATAGCTTCTTAAATTCTTCTTTGAGTTAGGAAAGCCGAAACACCCTCATAACTAATTACCGAATTTCCTTTCAAGTTTGGAAATACTTTTAAGTCTTTCTTGCCACTATCAACATCGAGAAGTAGAATCAATTTCTTATTTCTTCGCTTATTTTCCACATACAAACGCTTTTGCATCATTACAACTAGGTTTTTAGCACAACAAGCATTGTTCCCATTGCACTTCCTATTTAAACACATTGCACAATTAAACCTAGATTAACAATAAGGTTCAAAAAATACCTCAAATTACTTTAATTGTAACTAGCCAAATCAATTGATTGAAAAACCTTTGCATTGAAGCCTCGACTTTCAAGCATTACATATTCATCTTATCTTTATTTTATAAGCCATAGGTATACATGTATATATCATTTATCCATGTGCTACTTGTTTACACATATTTATATACATATCTATCGCATACCTAGGTAGACATACTTTATTTATTGGCACAAAGATATTAAGCTCCAAAGTTCGCTTTCCACTACATGACAAAGTCTACTCCCCCCAGCAAACATGCTCCGTTTCATGGCTTACTTCTCAAATATCATGCATTCAGTCATCTACAAAATGGTAGAAAAGGGAGTGAATACAAAATACTCAGTAAGTAAAAAAATCTTTTGATTCACCTTTCGCTTAAGAAATTCCTTTTAGTCACAAAATTAAAAAAAAATCATGGAATGCACAAAAGTTTTTGGATGCACAAGAGGGCCCTATCATTAGTTAAACTACTAGTTGGAGCGCGTAAGATTCATATCATTCAATATCAATTCAATCACGACCATGTATATTCAAGTGGATCCACATTTAAATCCTGGTTGACCCCTACCGGAATTTCCACAAAGAGCGATACAAATACAAAGCAAATACCATACTAATCATCGCCAATATCGATATCATTAGATGGCTCATAGTATGGCAACAAAGCAAAGCAAAGACAAGATGAGTAGAGCATCAACTAGTGATTCAAATGCAATAAATCAATCTTTCTTTTCAATGTATCAAAATCTATGTTTATTTCATGGAAGATTTCAATCAAAATCTATGCTTATCTTATCAAAACTTCATGAATGCTAAAGGGAATCAAATTATTAATTACTCACCTTGTGATTTTCCCAAAGATTTCTTGAATAATTCTAAGTGGAAAAGAGCCTCCCAAAACCTTGATATTCCTCAATCAAAGTGCAGTTTCAAATTGGATTTTTCCTATATAAGAAGAGGGGTCTTTTTCAAGTGACAAATAAATGTTTTGGTGAGTTTCTCATGGTGTTCTTTCACCCTACTCTTTTATGGACAAATTTCGTTTATAAGTGTCACAAATAGGAGGCAAGACAATTGGCCTTAGATAGTTTTGAGAATAACCAATGGGAATGAATGTAAAAATCTTTTGGAGAGTAGCCAATGGAAATGAGTACAATTGGAGGTATAAGAGATTTTTGCCAAGAAAGCTCATGACAAATGTCTTTTTTTATTTTCTCATGTGATGTTTTATTATCTTAACAAATGACTTATTTAGGCTTATCTCCTTATTGCTTGGAAAGTCCTCTTACTTAATATTGTTTTACGATTAGGTTATTATACTTCCAATCATACCAATCAATAACCACACTCGAGTAATACTCTTTTAATCTTAGAACATAATTGATGCAACTCAAGTAGCTATTCAATTATTATCAAAATATTGATCATATTGTCAATAACAGCTTTCTAATTCCAAATTGTTGTCAAAATCATATTGTCAATAATCATTTTCTAATCCTTAGCATTTATTTGAATAACAATCTTATAACAATTCAATACTCCAATTTTTGTCATTCAATTGAATGACAAACTTGTAACTTCGCAATTCGATATAATTATATTGTCACATTCTACTTCTTGTTGGTCAATTGAGTCATGATCATGTAACTTTGAAATTCAAGTAATTCCTCATCATCATCAAAATAACAATCATATTGATTAATTTGCTTGTAAGATTTTGTGGGATGTTACAAAAAAATAGTGTCTTTATATACACTACTAGAATATGTGGCAATACTAATGGAAAATTACCAGCGCCTAGAATTATATCGCTACTTCCAACGGCTTACCAACATATTAGTGACGGATCTTGAAATATATTATTATTAATTGTTATTTGTATAATATATGTAAGTTACTAACGGTATTACTTACATAAATAGTCCGTTGGTATAATTCCGTTAGAAATCCGATGGTACTGAATAATAAAATTAATTGTGAAACTAATTATAAATTTTCAAACATATTTTTCTCTTGATATTGGATAAAATAAAATAATTGTATAATATAACGTATAATTTCCGTTGGTAATTTTGTTAGTAATGTTTCACCGAAAATTTCAATTTTCCCACTAGATATTTTAGTTTCCCACCCCCAAAAAATTGAAGCAAAGATCCCACGCTTTTGAAATCAACAAATCCCTCCTCTGTCTCCGGCGACCCATCGCATTCTCGAGTTCTGCAATTCAAATCCTTCTGTAGATCTGGTTAACCAGGTTCCCGTTCCCCATCCGAGCAGCTTGCTCTCTCGCGCCTCTTTCTTGACAAGAAAGAGGCTGGCCTACTTTCTTCATTTGGGTGAAATCGAAACCACTGCCATTGATTTTGGCTTTTGTACACTGTTTTTCTCCGGTATTCATTGCTTCCTCAGAGATATCTTCACCTGCTAGTGCTTCTATCAGGTATTTTTTGCCTCTTCCGTCTTCTCAGATTTTTTTTTTTTGGGTAATGTATTTTTATAGGGCCTTTGTGGAAAAGAATTACACAGATCTCAAGGCACGGAGTCCCACGTTCCCGGTGTTAATCTGCGATTGTAAAGGAGAGGAGCCTCAGCTTTGGTCGAGATACGGTATGCTATTTCGATTACACAATTATTTTTGGTTCGTGAAAGGTTTAAATTTTTTTCCTTTGTTACTTCTTTTGCTATCATATGAAGCAAAAAGTTTGAATATGCTATTGGTGTTGTATCGCTTTTGTTTTTAAATTGCTTTCCATCATCATATTGTTCTTGGACTACAGAAAATCCTGACTATATCTATATATAACTTTGTACAAATGTTAAGCTTTTTAGTCACTTTCCAATGTAGTTTGGGACTGGCTCAACTATCAAAAGTTTAAGACATGTATCATTTGTCATTTGTGGAGGAACTGACGGAGCTGTGAAGGTTTACATACTTCTTGCTTCTCTGTGATGACTGAGTTTCTTCAGACCATGTACTGAAGTTAGGAGCACATACTTTGTTCCTGAAATTTTTAGAGCACAGTTCTACCAATCATTTTTTATCATGTGGTTCTATACTTCGTTGCATCATTTTTGCCTATGTGGTTCTATACATTGCTACTGAGTACTATTTTATTTTCACATATAATTGTTTTATGGGGTTCTTTGTGTAATAAAATTTACCTATGCTACATGAAAATTTCAGGTTCATTGGGGAGTGATGGTTATGAAGAGAGACAAAGTGCAGTGAAATTTGAAAAGTACTGAGGAGTATCTTTCAATTTTAGTTGGATAGTTTGACGGGAGCAAGTAATTTTGATTTAGTTTGATTTATTGTAAATATTTTGACTCTATGCATTGTACATAGAAAGGTGAATTTGATTTGTTAGTTGATTACTTGATCTGTGTATAATGAAATTTTACTTTTCATTTTTAGTAACTTAATATAGCAACATAATAGCTATTTTTTTTAATTGTAAGGAAAAATTACCTACGGTAATATCAATGGAATTTTGTTGGTAATTTGTGATGGACGTAAATTCATTGGTAATTTGTAACACAAAAAGTTGTTGGAAACGTCATAGCTAGGCATTCCGTTGGTAATTTACCAACGACTCTATTCGGTTGGAAAATTACCAGCGGAGGTTTTACCAACAGAATTTACTAACGCCAAAAAATTGTTGGTAAATGCGGATACCAGCGAAAATTATAGGATTACCAATTGAAATTTCCATTGCTGTTGCCACATATTCTAGTAGTGACACTTGTATTGGATGATGAAAAAGTAGTCATGTAATCATCACGCAATGAATGTGTGCCATATGAGAATGTCACCTAATAATGTCCCATTTTCATTTCCCCCTAAAATTGCTCTAAATTTATTAGTAGTTGGACTAAGGACATATTTAGAAAAGAAATTCAATCTATCTAATTTTATCAACAATTTATATACACTAAATGTGTGTGTGTGTGTGTGTATATATCTATGTATGTATTTGTATATGTAACATATGTGTTAGATCATTTAAACAAGCATAATTTTTGTTCCAATGCATGTGAATAAAAAATTACTGTATAATGTAATAAGTGATTAACTAGCCTTAATTACATACATTTTCATTAGCGTAGCGTTAGATCATCTACGATGGAGGTACTAATAAAGCCGTTAAAGAAATTGTTTTAGTACCAAGTTAATTTTATTGTTAAAATTAACAATCATTTTAACAATCAAATATAGCATTCTTCATTTATTTCTTTCAGTAATTACTGTTAACTATTGAATTTTGAGAAAATAAAATAAAATGACCAATCACTTTTGTTTGTAATTTAATTTAGCATTTTAATTTATAACACCTTCACTGTATCAGTAATTGATAGTTAGATTTAAATTAAAAGGCATACATATCATTGAACAACAAATTAAAATTTATTTTTATGTTTACGTGGCAAATTAAACTTAACAACTCTATTGTGATTGCTCTTATTTATTTAGATTAGATATCAGTCTTTGATCTAGTTGCTATTTTTACAATGAATGATGAATGAATTATTATAAATACATAGAGACATCTACCTATTCAATATCTAATAAGAAAACGATAATTAGATTAGAGACCAATTTTCAATATATAGACAAATAGCATTATTCTTTTCATTATTCCCATTGTTGGTTTCCAAAAAAGAAAGAAAAAGAGAATTAATCAATATTATGAAGAAAAAACTATCCATATACATGCATGCATGCTTGTATCCTTTTTATCAAATGTTGTGTGTTTTGAATGAAAACATACATATCCTCAATTAGCTAGTTTATACATTTTGAGAGGTTTTATTATAAAACTTTCGAGAGGTTTTTGAAAAATTTCTAGAAGATGAACTTCCACATTGAAAATGGAATTGTTTAAAAGACAAAACATGCTTGGATGCTGATTTGACCAATTATCCTCTCAAGAAGTTTTTTAATTCCCAATGGACATATTGAAATCGTAATTGCAGTTATAATTAATTAAAGTAAATTAAGGTCCAAACTCCTTTCACTTTGACCTTTGCTTTTCCCACCTCATATACCGCAGTGACCAATTAATTGTTTGAGAGAAAAAAGGGATACTGTACATATGAGTGTATAAATAAACAAATAGACTTACAGGAAAAAAAAAGGCGTCAATTATCAACCTTTACTCATGTGTACAAGTACCATAACTCAGACTATTCAATTAGCAATCCACAATGGTTGAAATTGCAATAAATAGGGCAACCTTGGAAACCACAAAACCATTGAAAGAGGAATATCTGATTTTTGACCAATAAATAAATAAGCCGTTTAACTAGAGGGTGGACTTAATAATTGATTTCCTTATTGAGGAAGAAACATATTCGAGCAATATATCATCCTGTTTAAACTGAAAATTCCGAGCTAGTATGTGTGTGTGTATATATATATATATATTAAATTAAAAATTTAGTCTTTTAAGTTTAAAGAGACACTTAAATTTTGCAATTATATCTCCCTTAACTATTCAATAAACAATTGATTTTATTTAATTTAATTATTTAAGAAGTGCTTTTCATAATTTCTTCTAATTCTAAATTGCAGGATCCAAAAAAATGGTAAAGAGAGACATCTATTTTAATTGTTTGTAAAAAAAAAATATTATTGGTTTCTAATGCTTTTTAACATGTGTGTTTGGAAAATGGGTCGTGAACGAATTAAGCATTAATGATTTTTTTAATTATAAAATATCGCATGATATCATTTTATTGTAATTTTTAAAAAAATTAAAATGCGGCTCAACTTATAAGTAACCAACTGTAACATTTGACTTTTCAAAAAATTGCTCAACCAACAATGATACTATATATGTGATAGTTTATAATAAACCAAATTATACTTCTACATTAGCTTTTGTTGAACAAAAATAATACTCCCTCTACCCCAAAAAAATAGTCAAATAGTTATTTTCACATAAATTAAGAAATAATAGTTAAAATAGTTGAAAAATTAAATTTACTTTACTTTTCCACATATACTATTATGTTTCGTTAATTGTTTGAAATACTTTTAATGCAAATGTAGTTGAATAACAATAATTAATTAAGATTATATATGGAAATGAAAGATTAAATACATATTCAATATGGTATAATTAGACTATCTTTTTTTCAACAAAGAGAGTACTTCAGATTGACTAAAAGAATGAAAGTTCCAATTTTAATACCAAGCTGATATCAAGTTTGGGTATCTACTCCAGGCTCACACGCGCCTCTGACTTTCCTCATTTAAATAAGTTTTATCTTATACTCTCTCCGTTTCATTTATATAGTCCAAGTTTTATTTTCTATGCGTTCCAATTACATAATCTTGTTTTTATAGGAAATAATGTACTTTATAAAATAACGTAATAGTCCCCTTATTTTCATTTTTTCACAATGTTTTATGAATGTTTAATAAATGTTGTAAGAGTGATTTTTCTTATATACTCCTATTTTCATTTAATATTTCATTTAAGTCTTCATGTTCATAATGTCAATGCATATTGCGTACTCCATCCGTCCTAAAAAGATAGTCTAATATTTCACTTTCGTCCGTCTCAAAAAGATAGTCCAATTGCTATTTCGGAGTTGTATTTAATTTCTTCTTTTCATGTTTACCCCTAGTTAATTTAACCACTTAAAATACCTAGGTACAAAATTTTAAGAGGAAAATAAGTTAATCATTTTTTGGCTTAATATTCAAGGTGTTCACCGAATTCTAATAAACACAATTTGAATAGTTATACTCATTTCAATATTAATCATACTTTAGTCATTGATATTAATTCCAAATCATTAATTACGATTAAGGGTTAAAATTAATGTAAAGATACACATAAAATTAAATGTTTGAATCACATTACTTACCAATTCTTAATCTGTGGGAAAATATCTACCGTCCTATCTTTGTGGAATAGAGAGAGTATTAAAAACATGCATATAATAAGAAAACTAAATTAACTAAGGAAAGAAAACTACTCACCATCTGAGCTTTGGTGTGATTTTTAGGCAAACCACCGTGGGTAAGGGGGCTACCCCTATTCCATATTTCTCTACATTATAAAAAGAGGATAGTTTTGATCACTATATCATAAGACATCATGGTAATGTCATGCCTCATATTTTTTCTTTTCTTTCTCTCCACTTTTTTTTTTTTTTGCTTTATTTTGGGTAAAAGTTTTTTTTTCTTTTTTTATACAATTGGAGAATTTTGAGGAGGAGCATAGACTTGAATCTAAGATCATCTTGGTAAAAGGTGCTTTTAGTTTTTATTTTGGGTACAAGTTTTTTGTTGATTTCCTTTTGAAGGGGGGCCTCTTATTATTATTTTTTTTTTTTTTTTTGAGATTATTTCAGATAAAAATGAATATCCATTTACATTTTTACACATACACATATCTACAATTATAAAGATACAAGTTTTTTTATTACTGTTCATGGCACTTAAAAAAACCTCTTATTTTTGATAAATTTATTTTTTATTCTATATATAATATGTAAATTAAATTCAATTAAATTTCAAATAACATGTATAAATAAATTGGTTGCTAATTTACTTCTTTTGATTATTATGATTAAATAATTAGTATCCCAAAATTTCAAATAAATTTCTTTGACTTATATGTTACACCTAGAAATTTACAAGTGCTTTTCTATAAAATTATAGCCATTTATGAATTTTGTATAATTATGAAAGAGTTATTTATTAAAATAATATTTTAATAATTTAATATAATAATAATAAGCTAATTATTGCCAATGATGTTATATTTTACCATATATAGGGTACAAGTCAAATGAAAGAAAGTTACACGAAAACTATATATAAATAAACAAGCTTCCAAAATTTAACAAATTACATAAGGAATTTTGAAAAAGTAAAATGCAATTTCCTCTCGACAACATTAAAAGCGGGTCAACCAAAAATCGTTTCCTTTGTTATTTGGTCTACCAAAATGTAATGTAGACTTATATATGATATGATAATAATGACATAAATTTTTAGTATTTTTTATAAGTTTTAAATTTTATTAGAATTTGGCAATAATTTCTTCATATTAACATAATAAATAAATGTCATAATAAAAGAAGTGCGATCTCAAAATCAACCTCAAAGTTATACCAAACATCATGCAAAGCACAATTCTCAACTAATTATTCTTAAAAAAGACAATACAAAGGAGGACGTTGTATATATGTACCTTATCTCCAATCAAAATAGTGAAAATACAAGTCATCCAAAGGAAAACTATCAAACTATATACATGTATGTATATAATCTGGTATTAACATAAGGTTATTTTGGTATAAGAGTAAAAAGTAACTTCTCAAATTAGAAATAGGACTATATATTTAGAATAATCTAAAAGCGAAATATAATTATATATTTGAGACGGAGCAATTATAATTCAGTAAGGATAAAAGAAAAATAATGAACTATATTCATGGGAGTAGTTTGTGTGGTATGGGAGAGAAGTGTGAAGAAGGAAGATATATATATATATATATATATTATTTAAAAAAAAAAAGGTGGACCCGCCTTTAATCAGGAACCTATAGTGCTTTTTGGGAGGGCTTTTACAAGTTAAAAAAGGAAGAGCCTGAATTGTTCGGTGTTTATCTGAAGCCCTGTCTGCCGTGTCTCTATGGGTGGGGGAGGATGGTATCCAAATCTGTGGATTTCTCCACTATTTTAGTTATATATATATGTGTGTGTGTGTGTGTGTGTCATGTAATTTTTCTATAGAGACCACTAAATCTCTATTCGGACACGCGATGTTAAAATAAACCGTTATATATATATCATGAACTGTCTACGTGCACACATGACGCCAGTAAGCGCTCATGAGGCAGCCATGTGGATATATTTTCAAATATAGATGCCCTTACGTGTTACGGCTCTTCTGAACACAACAATTGTACGAATGCTAATGACAATTTTGCTATTTTATTGTGCATATTGTGATTTGTAATTTTAATAAATTTGGAAATTTTATGCTCCCGAAACCATGCATACATACATAAACATATATAATTGTTTCAAAAACTTTGGGTTATTATTTGTTTAAGGTTTATCAATGTCGGTTTAGATCAGTGATATCCTTTGATCATCTTAACAATGTTTATCTTTATAAGCCAAATCATCACTGTTCATTTCATCAATAGGATTGACCAAAATTTTTCTAATATTTGAGGTGTCTTTCCCACCTCAAGTGGGCCGGTGGAGTACATTTGATGAGCTATTTTAAATAATGTGACGTAACCTTTTTTCCCAAGCAATCCATAATTTGCATTGAAGATGTCAGATGTTCTGAGATCAAAAACACCTACATGTTACCGGCAGAAGCAGAGACGTAGCATATTAATACGGGAAGAGAAGACAAATAACTGATTTTTTTATTTTTGGTTATTTGATACTTGGGAACTACGTCATCATGAGAGAATGACGTGCTCTTCGCCTTTATAAAAGAATTGGGTTCTAAAGAACCGATGGCACTAGTGACTCCATTTTTATTTTTATTTATTTATTTTTTTTGTGTGGGGGTTTTTGGAGGGGGGGTGCAGTATTGATTCTTTAACCAACTTCGTTCCCTTAAAAAAAAAAAAAAAAAAATTCTAGAATAGGCAGGAGCAGTTTGCTAGCTTGATAAAAGAATTTGTGGACAGGAATGGAACAGATCTCTTCCAACGGCGCAAATTTGATCCAGCAAGAGCCTTATCATTTAAGGCATCAGAGACTCGTATTGCTCTCTCTCTCTCTCTCTCTCTCTCTCACACACACACACAAAAATGGTCGCTTTTTACTAAAACTTTGTGAGTTCGAATGCCTTTTCTGGGCACCCACATGCATTTTCATTTATTTTTACTGCTATGATTCTTCTCCTGCTTCCTTCCTATGCTCACACCTCACCCCCTTCATGCAATTCTCGCTCTTTTTATATTCACTCCCATTTCTTTATCATTATTGATTATATTATTGTATACATGTTATGGCTGTTTCTTTCAGTCATCTTTAATGCATTCCTTCCTGGGTTCCCAACTTTTGCTTATGTTCTTTATGCGTTATCAAGTCCAAGAAGCAAGAATAAATTCTCTAGCTGGTAATTGCCCAAATTAAGCTGATCAAGATAACATAATCCGTAAGCAATGATTTATCAGGGTATGAATGACTATTCTAGATTCACAGCTCATGCATCCAGGAATTAGTTTGGATGCTCAGACGAAAAGGGGTACCAAGAGTCACAGAACTCGACCCATATCAAAAAGGGATAAAGAGATTATACCGTGCATGTATCAGAAATGCGGAGAGAAGCTCAACTGAAAACCAGTCTTTCCTCGATCATGCTCATCGTGTTTCAGAATGTGGCAGTATCTACCCTGATAATCATGTCAAATGGTCCGAGGGGGGAAAACACAATATCAGGACATTTTCCTTCATATGGCATTTTTAAACATAAACCAATAGAATCATCATCATAATAATCAGTGACTACCTAGGGGATTATAATGAAGTTGATGAAAATGACAAGTCTAATATTTGCAGCTGGAAAATATAAATAGAACAGATGAACGAAAGGATTCATAAATCATCAAGATGAAATAGCTGACCTCCACTCGGCCTAAAAATGTGGGCACAACAATTCCAATCCCCATTGAGCTCCGGAAAGAATCTCGAAAATTTTGGAAAGACCACTGCTTGTGTGCATTTTCAGTTAATTTAGTTAGGCTACCAGTGCAAGCAAAGGCATGAGCGTAAACACCTGCATCCTTCAGAATCCTCATGGGTAGATCAAAAGAAAGGTCCACGAAACCAGTGACCGTGAGATCTCCACCAAGAATATCCATCCCAGGAGAACCAGAGCTCTGATGATCAGGGTTTTGTCTAGCATCCCTCCTAGGTTCAGCAGGGCCCAGCCCCCTTGCCTCGAAACCCAACACAGATGCCGAGCCACCCAAGGAGTGAACTAGAGGAGACTCACCACCCATGAAAAACCTATCCGGCAACAGAAAAGGTGCACTCAAGGATCCATTCCCCCATGGGAAAACAACACCTGTTGAGAGTCCAAAGTTTAATGCAGCACCACAAAATCCCAAGGGCACAGCATTGCGAAGATCAAACTCCTGTTCAGGAAAGAATTACCAAATTTGACATTAGAAGAAGAAGAATTTGCTTGGTGATGTGGTTTGATAAAGAAGTGAAAATTCTCAGTGAACTCCTAGATATCCTCCAAGATTACAACAACAGCACCCAGCACTTACATAATCCAGTAAGATGATAAACTTTAATAATCAAGATTAAAATTTTTGTTTCACAGTCACATCTAGTAGCTGCAAATATATAAAGGATCGTGTTATAATACAAAGTAGACCTTTTGACAGCATGGCAAGAAAACAACATGTTTGACATATTCCACTCCGTTTGCGTCTAGAATATAATAAAGTTGCAGTGAAACAGTTAAATTTCTAGTAGACGCAGGCATCTATAGATTGTTTTAATATAATGAAACTGCATTCATGCTAGCCAAAAAAACATGAAAGCATTAATGGTGCCCCAAAAAAAAAAAAAAACAACCAGACGAATAAAACGCAAGCTCCGGAGATCTGGAAAAATACCCCCTATTTGGGTACTGGAAACAACCGCATGTCCTCTAGTTGGCCTCAAAGGTGAATCTCTCTGGTCAATCTTAAATGTATATTTCAAAGCCAAGAGCAAACCATGTCCAAGCTGCCTCCTAACTGTTTGAGAAGACATCTGAGAGAGATCGGTTAAGGCACGCCAAGCAAGATTGTATGACAAATTATGTTTCCCACTTGATGCTAAGCCAAGCGACATGCCAAATGCACGCTCTTTAAATGAAGAAATTTTCAACCAGTCTTGGGGAAGTAGCAATATTCGAGCTGTCAAAGGTGTAGAGAATGATCTGAATTTGGGCAAAGAGACACCGGCACTAAACTCTGTTGGTTGATCCCATTTAGAAACAAAGCAAGTGTCCCACAAATCTCCATAACCGAACAAATTCTTTAGCTTCAGCAGTCCTTCTACGGAACAAGCCTACAAAAGAACTTTTAAGTCATTAAAAAGCAGCGAGACAGGCCGTTAATCCTTATTCAACTAAAGTTTCCAAAACCGGAACCGGCAAGCCTACAAAAGATAAGCAGCAATAGGTATAAACAGTTAACAGTACTGTAAAGCTTTATTTCTGATTTCTTCTTTTTGACATTTCACTATCAGGCTTCTTATGTTCATCCAAAAGGACCAAAGTTAATGTTTTGGTGGCTATCCACCAGAACAAACAAAAGAGAGATTTTCAAATTTGAAACCAAAAGCATAAATAGCACAAGTGATACTAAATGCATGTAGCAGCATGAGCAGTTCAATATTAGAAACTATTTTCATGTGTATTTCTATTTTATTCGAACATTCTTTAGAGAATGGATGTGAGGTAAGTGCATGACATCGCAGCATTAACAGAAAAAATAAAATAAAATAAAAAACTCTGTATAAGCATCTAAAGATTTGGGACCTCTTGAACATCAGAAAAATTATCTTACAGTACATTAGTCAAGATGTTGCCTATGAATAATTTCTATTCATCTATCTATTAAAAAAAAAAACACACACACACACACACATCCATTTGTATTTCTTTAATTCCCTACGGGAAAGCAGGAGGAATTATACTGTCAAATTTCATTCATGTACTTTTATATAGCGTGTCAAGTTTTCACCAGTGCTGCAAACGTATTGTCTATATTATTAGTCATGACTATTAACTCAAATGCAGAAATAGGAATGCTCAAATGAGCAAACCAAGAAATTAACTCGTATAATCATCCTCCCAATAATGTTGATACAAAAATTATGATTTAATAGATCCCTCCAGCCCAACATATCATAGCACATGATATTCACAATCTTGGTGAGTACCAGTGGCAATTTCCACGACTAAGTCAGCGAATTTCGAATTCTCAAGTTAAATAGCTAGTAACTAAAGAGAACAAAAACAATAACTTGGTACCTCGGATGTAAAAACACCAAACCCTATATCGATGGGCTTCTTACACTCAGAGACCTCCAGAATGACATTCGCAATGCCTGGGAGCTGCTTCAGATCGCCATCAAGTGTGATGTTCACAGAGTCAAAAATGCCGAGGCGCTGGAGCCTTGCGTTTGCCTGGGCGGCGGCACCAAGCAGCTGCTGTAGAGTAGTGGCCTCCTTGAGGATGCCCTCCACCTCGGACTCGATCAAGGAGCTCTTGGTCTTCGCATTGCCCTTGATTATAACTTCATGGACCTGTACGGCAACTTCCTCCGTAAATAATCGCCGCACAAAAGCCTCCCATTTGGCCCGATCGGCGAGCATTTCAGCGCCGGAATTCGTGGGCTCCGACTCCTCTTCGTCTTCTTCAAGCTCATCAGTTTCTTCTTCATCTTTTCCGGTTTCCACGGAGTCTTCTGGCTCGTGGGCTTCAAGTAAGTGGACTGGATTAGTGCGTTGGCCCGAATGGGGATCGGAGTTAGGTGGGGCAGGCATGGAGGCAGTAATCATTTGTAGAATCTATACCGAAAAGGAGCCGGGCAGGGCGTTGGCGGCCGGTGATCGGCGCTGGGAGTGCGCGAGTAGAGGGGCTAGTAAAAATAACCAGTCTTTTAAGTTTTAACCATCCATGAAAATGTGCAGGGAAAGGTCAAAAGTGACATCCTACGTGGCAAAATTTTATTGGAGAATTGTAAGAAGGGTTAATTTCACAAATCATCCCCAACCTTTGAGTTTAGTTTCGATTTTATCTCTAACTTTTGTTTTGACACCTCACAGCCCCCAATCTTTGAAAAATAGATCGGAAGAGCACACAAATCGTCCCTATTTCTACTGTTCCCCCAAATTTTTATCAAAATGACAATTATACCCCCCATAAACATTTTAAATTTTTTTAAAATGTTTAAAAATAATAAAAAACTAAAAAAACTCACCCCACTCCAACCCCACCCAACGCCCCTCTCCCCACCGGCGGTAATTCAGGCAAACGGCTGCCAAAATGGTCCATTCTGGCAGCCAAAAATGGGGTAAATCCCCCTATTTTGCTGCCAGGAATGGCAACAAAATGGGGGGATTCACCCCCTCTGTGCTGCCAGAAATGGCAGCAATTTCACTGCCATTTCCAGCCGCATTTCTGCTGCCAGAAAACGGCAGCATTTTCTGCAGTTTTCTTGCAGCAGAAGTGGGTGGGATTCACCCCCCCAATTTCGGAGTTTAAATGCTGCCGGAAATGGCAGCAAAACATTTTTCTACCAGAAAAAGACAGTGATTTCGCTGCCTTTTTCTAGCAACAGAAATGGGGTGAATTCCCCCAATTTTCTGAGTTTAAATGCTACTGGAAATGGCAACGATTTCACTACCATTTCCAGCAACATTTCTGCTGCCAGAAAACAACAGCATTGCTACCGCCGTTTTCTGGCAGCAGAAATGGGGGTGAATTCCTCCGGCAGCGAAGTAGGGGGAATTCACCCCCGTTTCTAAGTTTAAATGTTGCCGAAAATGGCAACGATTTCGCTACCAGAATGTAGCACATAGGGGGTGAATCCCCCCATTTTGCTGTCATTCCCATTCCGGCGGCCGAAATTACTGTCGGCGGGGAGGGAGACGTAAGGGTAGGGATGGGGTGGGGTCGATTTTTTAGTTTTTTATTATTTTTAAACCTTTTAAAAAATAAAATATTTATGGGACGTATAATTGTCATTTTGATAAAAATTTGGCGGAACAGTAGAAATATGGACGATTTGTGTGTATTTTTCAAGGATTAGGGGCTGTGGGTGTCAAAATAAAGGTTGAGGATGAAATCGAGACTAAACTCAAAGGTTAGGGACGATTTGTGAAATTAACCCTTGTAGGAAATACCAAAAACTAATGAAAATTTGGGTTTTTCACCCAATAAATCCAAATGGGAGAGGAAGTAATGATCTAATATATCAAATGGCGCGTATTTGACACGCTATATAAGTGTGTGAGAGTATTATCTCCACTAGACATTTAGCATTAAATTATTTTCAATAGAAGAGTAGGGATCATGTTAAGGGGTATTCGATAAATAAAGGGTTAAATTTAACCGTTCATTTACTCATTTCCATTCACTCTCTTTGACCCACAAATCCATGTGCAAATCAATCAAATATTTACACTTACTGAATTTAAATGTTTTTCCTTCCAAGTTTTTCTTTACATTATTTGGAAATAGGTTTTTTCAATATAATTCTTTCCCTATAGCTTTTTCCCTAACATTAAACATGCTCTAAGAATATTTTTAATAGGAGAAATTTTTCTAGGGGGAAAACTCAAAGTGGGAAGAGTTATCTCAAGATGGGAAGAAGCATCAAGAGGAAATGTTAGAAAAATGCTACTTTATTACTCAAAATCTGCCGTCTTAGATGTCATCCCTCTCACGATAGGTGGGACTCGAGGTGTTATTTTGGGTGTTTTTTTTAGCATTAAAAATTATAGTCCCTATGCCCTAACTGTGTGGCCCACTTTACATGTTTAACAAAAAAAAAGGAACTCATTACAAAAAATTTAGAATGCATATAATTTGGAGTCCAACGGAATACACAACTAATAATTCAATGGTTTGAGACGACGCAATGCAACTATCAATATTAGTTCACGGAAAAGAAATGGTAACAATTTTTTTTTTCAGCTAATTGGTGCTATATAATCCTAACTTTTCATTTTATTGTGCAATATAACCTTAACATTTGAAATTTAGCAATTTTAACATCAAATCTCTCTTTTTTAGCGTAATCTAACATTTTTAACTTAAAAAGACTTTATTACCTTGAGCTAAAAATTAAAATTAAATAAGAAATAGATAAAAAGAAGAAAAAATATAATTTAGTTATTTTATAAAAAAAAATCAATTGATGAGAATTTAACGATGACAGTATGGGGAATCGATCCGCTCCTCTATCTATCTAATACGGCATAGGTGCAGGCCAAATTGATGTGAGGGTAAGGCTAATCCGGTTTGACTTTTTAATTTGTCTATAGATCTAATTTGTTTATATTCTTTGTTGTTTTCTAAAACCTGTTCTCGTTATTTTATATTTTTTATTCATTTTAGTTAAATGAATTATCGTAGACCAAGTCAGAAAGGGCACCCTTGGTCCATCGCACTTGTAGTATTACGTATCCTAAAAACACTATTTTCACTCGCAACGGGCTTATATCGAGTTCATGACGAATTAGGTATTTTTTGTAATCACTACATGGATTTGATGGTAATTCAAAAAGAAATACTAAAATTTAATATCATGATTTTTATTTATTTATTTTATATTAATTTTAACTAAATTAGAATGTGAGGGTATTATTGTCTTTTGAAAATAAAAAAAGTTAGATTACATCAAAAAGATGAGATTTTAAGGTTATAATTGCCAAATTTGAAAGATTAGGGTTAGTTTGCACAATAAAGTGAAAGGTTCGAATTATATCGTGCCAATTAGTCATTTTTCCTTTTTTTTATTACAAGGGAAATGAAGGGATGAGGCACATCGGATGTGATTCAAAGTTCAAACCCAGGTAGTCCTAGTAAGATGTTAAGTCTTTATCCACCAAACCAACACCCCTTGATCCCAAAATGATCACAATTAATGTAAAAGAAAAAAAGCCAAAAATCTATACCCATTTTTATGCCCCAAGTTTTCCCTTTTACACATTATTTGGAAATAAGTTTTCTTTATAGTTTTTTTTTCTCTCAAAATTTTCCCCTTCACTAGGAACGCTCGCGCTCTGATAATCACAACAATACCAAAGTTTTACTACTTTCAAAAAACAATACCAGAGACTAAGAGTGATGATTTGAGTGGTAAAGTATACCACCTACTATCGAGATGAGATCAGGAGTTCAAGTCTATGTCTCCTTAAAATTCCCCCAATTATATAAAAGGGGAAAAGGAAAAAAAAAAAAGAAATAATATCATAGTTTTATTAGTTTGAACCAAATTACCCATCTCCTTCACCTTTTTTCCCCTTCCCTTTTTTCTATCACTTCACATCTATTGATTTGTTAAGGTCGTCTGTCGTCTATCTTCTTCCCAATCCTCTTCTCCTCCAACTCAGGAAGTATCCCTGCATACCTAGCTGACCTCTATCATTTTTTCTTGTTAAAAATCGATTGGTGCTGCATATCAAGCTAAATTGTTAGGGCTGATTTTTCTTCTTCTTTTTTTTTTTGTTTTTGTTTTGGGCAAATATATTTATTTATAACAAAAATGTTTACTTTTTGTATTTTTGCGATTCGCCCCATTTGATGATTAAAAAGTATTTATATAGTCATCACAAAATAAGATTGTATCATATGAGAATGTCATCATATCACTATCCACGTCTTTGTATGTACTCTTTCTGGTATAGGGTTGACTTGCCAGGTCAGTGTAAATGGTAAGATGCCGAACTGAGAGGACAACGAGCTAATCTCAGTATCGCATGGATGAATTACGTAGTCTGAGCCGTCTACATAGATGGGTCTAAACGACACATGTACATTATGAGTCAAATTGGCTTGACACATGGAGGGCATGCTGCAAAGTGCTCAACTTAAGATTCACTCTATATACATAAAGGTTGAACCCCAACCTCAAGAGCCCCCACTGGTCCGTCCCTAGAGCCTTAATAGATGATGTAAATCGATGGATATGCCTCAGTGGAGTGGAGAACTGGTGTTGCTTGTACAATGGTGCCCACAAGGAAGTCTCCTTCGTACCTTTGACATGATTCAAACCCCCACACTGTAGTTGCTAGCAAAGTAGAGACATCACGCCCGTCCTATCTACCAACTGAGCTGTGCCTCCATAAAGTGGAGAAGGAGGTTTTTCCTTTGATTGTAATATGATCCTTTGTGTCCTCTTTGTTTACTCTGTAATCTGATTAATTAAAACATAAATAGAAGGTAATTCTTCCGGCAATTAGATTTACTATCAACAACTCTCAACTTTATTTATTTATTGAATTGTGCTACATGTACGCAATTTTTATACTCAGACACACACTAATGTGTTAGGATTTGATTGTTTTACATGTAGCACATCACTTTTAAATATATGACTGTTCCATGTTCCGGTATGTGAAAATATTGTGTAGTACTGATATTTATTTATAATGCATTTTTTGAAGTACTACTTATCTGCACTAATAAATCGTCTAATAAAAAATGTTATTTTGCACACCAGATTCACATATAGCTGAAAGCCATTTATGTTGAAGCCACCCTTGCAAGAAGTGCGCGGATATGCAGAATAACAACCCTAAAAAATAAGTAATTGCATTTAATTTAATCACTGAATTTTGAAACCATCTTGATTGTTTGTTTTGAATAACTAATAGATTTTTACTCACTCGTTGCACGGGAATATCGCTTAATATTATGTAATAATAAAATTATTATAAATTTTTAATAGATTAAATAAACACAATAATCATGATATGTCAAACTAGTCATGTCAAAATTTTTAGTTGAGATATATATTTTATGAATGAATTTTTTGATGATGATATGTCAAACTATTCGAGTCGACCCAATACTTTTATACATTTAAAGAATTGTCTAAAAATATTAACAATATACGTGTCATAACAAATGCATATGATAAAGTAAATTTCACATATAATCTGGGACTTTATACTTTGTAGCAATTGAGCCTCATATTCTATTTTTTCAACGTCATAAAATCAACTGTTCATAAATTCTCACATGAGGATCCTATGTACCATTTTTGTCCAAAAAATCACTAAATGTCATTAGAATAATCTTTATACCCAACAACAAAAAATAACGATATTTATACATTACTCTTTAAGTAATAATAGCAGAAAAGAGAAGTTCCTAATAATTTAATTGAATCACTCGATAGAGGTCACAGTAGGGAAACTTTATAATATATTTATGCAGCATGTTATGTACTCTACTCAATCAATAATTCAATTCTTTTATAATAATATGGTACTAATTAAAATCCATATCCGAATGCCTTATTCAAGAATAAGAAACAAAATCCAAGTAAAGTATGAATTAATTTCACTAACAAATTAGCAATAAAATGAAAAGAAAACTAATAACTAATGTAGATGTAAAGAACTAATTTAAATGCTTAACTTGTAGTGGTCCAAAAAATGTCCATCAAATCAAAATACATAAATTCATAATTGTTCAAAGATTAGTGAATTTATAATAGTGTTAATTCACTTATAATCTATTGTTTTGATATCAAGAATGTCTCATATCAAATATCTTTGTATACATTTTTCTAATTAAATGTTATTGTGTGCTTTTTACTTCAGAGTTTTAACACATAAAAATGCTATTAATTAAAGGGACCCAGAATATTAATTGAATTTATAAACACTTTAACCTTAGATAAAAAATAAGATCCTCATTAAAAAAAATCGATAAGAAATTGTGATCGATAAATCACAAATTTAAACCGACAAATCTAAATGGATAAGATAGCTAGTAACATTTTAAAGAGAGATCTAGATAAGAGTCGTATGAGACGGAATGACAACTAAAAAACAGAAAGCAATTGGAAATTGGAAAAAAAGTGGATAATATTATATTTACCGCACAACGCACACCAACCAAAAGCTAAAAGACATAAATATCCTTACTTATAGCAGTTTTGGCTGGAAAATTATACCGCAGACTAATTTTCTTATATATATATATGTATATCCATATCCGAAGGCGTCGTTGACGAATAAGAAACAAAATCCAAAATAAAGTATGAATTAATTTCACTAACAAAATTAACAATAAAATGAAAAGAAAATTAATAACTAATATAGATGTAAAGCACCAATTTAAATGCTTAATTTGTAGTGGTCCAAAAAAATGTTCATTAAATCAAAATACATAAATTCATAATTGTTCAAAGACTTGTGAATTTATAATAGTATTTTTTAGTTATTCATTATTTTTATATCAAGAGTGTCTTATATCAAAGTTCTTTGTATACATTTTTCTAATTAAATATTGTTGTGTGTTTTTTATTTCAAGATTCTAAAGAATAAAAAGTACTATTAATCAAAGGGGTTCAAAATCTATTAGTTGAATTTATAAAAACTTTATAATCTTGGATTAAAAAAAAATCCTCATTTAAAATAAGCAATTTTTTCGATAAGAAATTGTGATAGATAAATTACAAATTTAAACTATGTGACGACTAGAATGACAGCTAAAAAAAAGAAAGCAATTGCAAACTGGAGGAAAAAACAAATGGATATATTCTATTTACCCCACATCGTACATCAATCAAAAATGAAAAGACGTAAATATCCTTACGTATCACAATTTTAGCGGGAAAGTTGTGGTACAACTTTACCGCAGCTAATATTAAGATCTTTTAAAATGGTCCAAAGTGTTTGCTAGCTGTCTTAGAGATTATCAAAAGAGCATTCATTTGCAAAAGTATTTGAACAATTACCAAATAAAATTTACACTTGTGATCAAATGCACAATTAAATAATTGATGCACGAAGCTCATGGTTGATGATTGAGTTTTGGAAAGAAATTAATGGTTGACTGTTGAGGGATCAAAACTGCACCGGATATAAGTTAAAGACTACTTTGCACGAAGGATGACGGATCCGTGGGGCTCGAACCCAGGACCACAAGGTTAAAAGCCTTGCGCTCTACCAACCGAGCTAGACGGGGCTTTGGCTCGTTTGTAGTAATTATTTCTAAAAACTTTTGAACAAATCTCTTCTACCAATTTATATGGAAATTATATTTAGGTTTTCACTTTGTCCCTACAATTGAAAAGACCTATGCATTCTCTTTGTACGTTAATTTTCTATTTTGATTTAAAAAAACATTTTGAGCTTTAGATTTTGAAGTTGTTATTTTGAAAAAATTAAAAGCGAATTCTCTTTATCATTTTAGAAAACTATTTTAGAAACATAGATAATAGAAAACCTATTTGGTCTTAATTTTTTTTTTTTTTGAAAATTGATAAATTATACAATAAAAATTACAGAAATGTCTTAACCTTTTCAAATTATTCATTTTAGTCATCATCTTCAATCCCCCCCACTTCTCCCTTTACCTTATCGGCTACCGAATGGTGGTGGCGACCACCATGGGTGTTTGCGTGAATTGCCAAGTCCTTTGCCGGCGACATCGAGCTTAGCGATGTTGGTGGCGTCAGTTGTTTTACGGCGACACGATGTTGGTGGCGTTAGTTGTTTTACGGCGGTGTCGCCGTAAAACAACTGACGCCACCAACATCGCTAAGCTCAATGTGGTGTTGCCGCGCGACGGACAGTGATGCTCAAGATTAAAATGAACATAGAAATAAAAATTAGGATTTAAATGTAATTAGTGTAAATTTAAAATCTGAAAATACATTTTTCATGTTTTCAACTTTTAACAGAAAAAACAAAAAAAAAAAGAAAAAATAATTTTTAATTTTCTTTATAAATTTCGAAGTTTTCTGATTTTGCATTTTCGAAAAGTATAAAAAAAGAACACATTTCACTCTTTTAGTAAATAATCTAAAAATAGCATAGAGAACGTAGCCATTTTGCAATAAGAAAGAATTTGATATTGCCACTTCTACTAGTAGCCCGGCAGATAGGGATGGCAATAGATCGGATCGGATCGGCGCCGATCCAATTTGCTCAATGAAAGATTTACAAAACCATGATTTGCTCCATGATTCACGACTTACGAATCGGAGCAGATCGAATCAGATTATAGATCAGATCAGATCAAGATTGCGATTCACCAACCAATCCAAGAAACCGTTTTTTTTAAACACAATATATTAAACTACTCTAATCTCCTAACTTAGTTTTCTCATCATACAATACACTAAAATCTATTTTAACAGTAAAATGAAATTAAATCGATATCAACTATCAAGTATCAAGTATAATAACCAAAAGTAACATCAATAGTCAACAGTTAACATAACAATTAGTAAATTGACAACATCTAAGATAAATTCAACAAGTCATCATCGATGCACAAAATCAGTTAGACAAAAAAAAAAAAACGGAAGTTTGCTTCTTCAAATCTTTATTTCTCGAAAGTCAAGCTCAAGAGTCGATAGTGTTAGTACAAGTATTAGAATTTATTGAAGATTGTGCCTATAAAATACAAAAAATGACTTAGGGTGCCTCGTAACAAAGGCTGTCGCTAGTTCTTGGTTCTTCCTTAATAATCCACTTATTCAATTTTCATAAGCCCAAATTCTCTCGCTATTATACTATATTATTTTGATAAGACATATATCACTCTTGTAAATTTGTTTACAACTAGCTTAGTAGCAAACACAATCAAACAAAAAATTTAGTTGAAGGAGTTCAAAAACTGTAAACTAAACAAGAAATAGTTAAACTTAATTAACCAAGTATTAAATGTTTACTAAAGATTTTCAATTTGAAGAACTAGATATAGCAACTAGGGAAGATGCCCTACCAAGTAATAAACGAAGCGAGAGAGGAGCTAGAGATGCAAGATTAACTAACATGGATGGTCGATCTTGAGATGGCTGGAGGCGGTGACCAAGTGGCTCAGGCGATCGGACGACTAAACAGGGGAGACGGCCGTACATTGTGACTTGTGTGAGAGACTGAGGGACGAAGGAAATTTAGAGCTGAAGATTAGGTTCGTCGTAGGAGGAAGGACTGTTGGCGTGGAGTGAATGAGTGTTGACTTGACCGAATGTGATTATGTAAAATATTTTCCAATTTTTTATAATAATTATTAAACGGATCGGATCAGATTGGATCGGTCACGATCCAATCTGATCCGCTATCATGTGTCGGATAGCAAATTCTACCGTGATTTGCTTCACCAATCCAAGGATCGAGAATTTTTTCCTCAAACGGATTAGGTATCTGTAGGGTTATGGAGCGGATCGGATTTTTCTGCATGCCTACCGGCAGATGAGTATAATCATAATACTTTAATAAATATATTCTAAAAATAGATGTTATATAATTATTCCAAGTATGACTTTAAACTTTTAAGGCACTTCTCATCTCATGTGAATGCATATATGCACGTCACGTGAATTTAAAAGTTTACGTAGTGTGCATCTGTGTACTCAAATAAAACATAATAAGGTGCCATCACCAAAATAGTGTTATCAATTATTAAGTATGATATTTTCGAAAGTGTTTGGTTGTTATTCCATAGATTACTTAATTAATATTTAAGGAACAAAATTTATTTCTTAGTCTCTAAATTGTCTCTCAAGTTTCAAATCGTCATCGAATTTTTTTATGTTAAAATTCTCAGCTCTCATAAGTCATTTGTTAATTGTTTTCTTGAAAAACATACGCATGTTATCAAAATAAATAAATAGATATAATTAAAATGACAATGGAGGAAATAACACGTATATTAGATAACAACATTCTACATAATGGGCCAAAATTATTTGACATTTGACATGGGCAATCCTTGAGTAGCCAAGTCAATGATAAGCATTCGCCTTGTCAATTGGGCCAATATTTAAGGTACTTACGTGTACGAGTATTTTAAATGTGAGTTACAGGTTATGTGATATCTTAGAATTGTACAGATATAAATTTCATAAAAAAAATTATACACATGTAGTAAAAAAATTTAAATTATTGATCAAATGTTAACATCCAATACCCAAAAAAAATCTAACATAAAAGAATAACTATCTTTGGATTAATTAGGCACTTATGGTGTTGTATGTAATTACATTTAAACTTATGATATCATTATTACACCCCATAAAACTATAAATTTGTAATTACTAATTAATTAATAATTTCATACAAAGTATATGTTATTTAAATATAAACAAATAAATCACTTTAAAAGCTAAATATCTCCGAGAAGGTTTTCTTTCCAGACATATTCTTACTAAACAATGATCGGCAATCATAAGCAATATGCGTATATAATAGACATGGTACTAAAGTAAAGGAAGAAGAAGTAGTGATGACGACACAATAGAAGTGGTTATAAGTTAAGTTTTATAACATATATTTGATGGAACTTTTCAAGCATAATTAAGATGTCATTTACTAAGATTTTAAATATAAAATAATTACACAATTACTACAAGGACATTATTGGTATTAAAAAAAAGTTAGGGACAAAGTGGAGAAATAAATGTTTTACACACATCCACACTTTTATATATTAGTGATATTAATTGTCATTATTCCCAGAGTCATACTATTTGTAAAGAAATCTTTACGAAATCTTTTAAAAAATAAGGTAACTTTGTTATCTTATCTATAAATTATTTTTTCTCAATCACAAAATACACCAGTATAAAATAAATAGTAAAAGTCAACTTATTTCGTAAAAGATTTTGTAAAGTATTACTTACAAATAACATTTTCCTTTTCCAAGTGATGTAATAATGTGTAAAAAAAAAAACAAACAAAATTCTACCACATATTCAGTTGTATAAATTTTTATAAGAGTGTTCGTACAAATAATTAAAGGCTTGTTGCATGTTTTATGCAATGCTTGAAATTCTAGCTCGTGTACGTGAGATGCTTCTTTCTTTGATCATAAGTGTTGGAGATGGGTTATGCTATAAAATAACTTACAAAAAATCTAACAAAATTGACATATGACACGATCTTATTTTTCAATACATTACATCACTTTTACATAAAACTAATCACACAAGTCACATGTCAACCTTATCAAACTTTTTGTCACTAACTTTATCGAATTAAAATTATTCATTGCGAGTAGAGAACTAAAGACGAGAATTCTTTTAGAAACATTGTCAATTAGTTTTTTACTCGTAAATTATAAGCTTTGACCAAACGCGCTATAAGCAAAAAAATTTATGGACAACAAAGCATCTCATGTTTAAACTTTCGCGTTACTGCGAAAACTTCAGACCCCTCGCAACGGGGGAGAGAGAGAGAGAGAGAGAATCGCGATCTTGTACGATAGGTGAGTTACCGAACAAGACAGTTTTCCAACTCCAATATAACTTCCCAAGATCTGCTTGTAAGTAAATATTTGTTGTTTGGTCATATGGGAATTTTCAGTATTTGCTTCTTTGATCTTTTGAATTGGTGGATAATCTGTTCGAGAATAAATGGTGGATCGGTGATTTCAAGATCTTTGCTTTTGAGTTCATATACACTGGATGCTTGGGCTGTTTATCCGATCTTTGATAGAAAAATAATGTCAATGTGAAAGAGAGCGATGACAAATTTCTAAATTTCGTACTTTAATGTTAGAATTGCGATTGCAACAGTGAAATTGGAGTTACAATCTTATTGGGAACGGGAATTACACTGAAAAATGTTTCCTTAACGAGTAGAATTAGGGATCAAATTTACCAAGTCAATGAAAATAACCGATTAGGGAATGATGCCCTGGTTGCCGTCTATTATACTGTTTTAATTTCTTAATCTTAACTCTTGCATGAGATATATCATAAATATGCTAAATTGCAATATGACATTTTTCCCATGATTTAGTATGAGTTATTGAGTGTTTAATGTACTTGGATTTGGTTAGGAATTAAATTCTAGAAAAATTATTCTGGCCTTGTGTGCGTGTGCTTGTGTGTTTTCGTGTGTGTGTGTTTTTATTTAAATTTCTGTTCGAAGCTGTTTCGGTTACATGTCAGTTTTCTTCTTTTTAAATACTCTCACCATCACCTTGGAAATTGACCAACTTCGTATGAATATGAGACTTCATCGAGGGAGAGTTCAAATGCTTTGGCCAAGACTAATAGAGTGGGAGGAAAAGATCTACTTCAAGAAAGGACAAAAATCAGGCCTTTTTGCTGCACTTCAAAATTAAAATGTAAATAAAGAAAAGAAGCTAAATTTTCTGCAGGATATCTGTGATTAATCTGAAATAGCTAGATTCACTAGTCACGTTGTGAACTAGAACGCGGCCTGCTAAATAAAGCCTCATTAGTGGATATTTGTTTTCTTCGGGTGTTTCTGCTTAAAAAAATTCTGTTTTGTGATTTCACAAATATTTTGACCATAGTTTGTGTCTTCAGTGATCTGTTCATATTCATAACAAGATCTTTTTGGTTTAACGACCATTAGATCATGTCATTAATCCTTTTCATGCTGATTCGGCAGAATTTATTTTTTTGAAATGCTAGTAGCTTTTCTTCCACAGTCCCACCTGATTCTTTCAGCAGAGCTACACGTTTTCTTATTTGTCATAGCTTGTGACTAAAGAGTTAAAAATATTGGGCTGAAATATTATATCCCACTCCAGTGGCAAGTTTCTGCAAACATGGTATTCACTAAATTCGCGGAACTATTTTCTTCTGCAACAACTCGTTTATCAGCACCTAAGTCTTCTACTCTCTCGTATAAATCTCCTGGATATCTTCCTGTTCGAGGTTCTCTTCACGGTTATACCTTTTCCAGCCCAGAGAAGAAGAGTAGTTTGAGACTCTCTTCATCCCTTCAAGATTTGTCTACTTACCGTCGGCTTGATCCAGAAGCAGGGGACCTTAACCCCAGGATAGAGAGGAGTTCGAGTCATGCATTACCTCCAAATCCCCTGCAGAATGAAAGTGGTGGATTAAGCTTTTCCAAGGAGAAGGCATCCCCTCCTTCCAGGCGAAAGAAGTGGATTCGAGTTATATGTGTTCTTCTGTGTTTATTATTATTTGCTTCTCTTTCTTTTGCGGTGCAATTTCTTTACTCCAACTGGTCTCAAGGGCCATTTAAGTTTTATGTTGTGCTTGATTCTGGTAGCACTGGGACCCGTGTTTACTTGTATCAGGCCTCAATGAATCGTAATAAAGATGTTTATCTGCCAGTCTTATTGAAATCACTGCCAGAAGATTTCCATAGAAAGCCTGGTTCCTTGAAAGGACGGGCTTACAACAGAATGGAAACTGAGCCGGGGTTAGATAAATTGGTGCATAATATATCTGGGTTGAGGAAGGCAATTAATCCCCTCGTTAGATGGGCCGAGAAACAAATTCCTAAGAGATCACATAAGACTACCTCCCTATTTCTTTATGCTACTGCCGGAGTTCGTCGACTGCCAAGTTCAGACTCACAATGGCTTCTTGATAATGCTTGGTCAATTCTTAGGACTTCTCCTTTTTTATGCAAGAGGGAGTGGGTTAAGACTCTAACTGGTGTAGAGGAAGCTTATTATGGATGGATAGCTTTAAATCATCACAAGGGTATATTGGGGGCTAAACCCAGAAAAGAAACATTTGGCGCACTTGATCTAGGTGGCTCCTCATTGCAGGTTACTTTTGAGGGTAAGGAATCTGCACAACATGAAACTATCCTAAAGCCGAGAATAGGCCCCGTTAGCCATCATCTCACTGCCTATTCTCTGTCAGGATACGGACTTAATGATGCATTCGACAAATCTGTAGCTCATCTCTTGAAGAGGCTTCCTCACGTTACTAATGCAGAGCTAGTTAGTGGAAACGTTGAAATTAAGCATCCCTGTTTGCAGAATGGTTATAAAGATCACTACACGTGTTCAAATTGTGCTATTGTCCATCAAGAAAGTGGAATTCCTACTGACGGTAAAAAATTGGGTAAAGGGAAAAAACCTGGGGTACAGGTTCAGCTTGTTGGGACTCCAAACTGGCAAGAATGTAACGCACTAGCAAAAGTTGCTATTAATCTGTCCGAATGGTCTGACCATACTCCAGGAATTGATTGTGAGTTGCAGCCATGTGCACTTTCAGACAATCTACCTCATCCTTTGGGACAGTTCTATGCGATGTCTGGCTTTTTTGTCGTCTACCGCTTTTTCAACTTGACACCTGATGCAGCACTAGATGATGTTTTAGAGAGGGGTCGTGAATTTTGTGAAAAAGCATGGGATGTTGCAAGAAAAAGTGTTGCACCCCAGCCTTTTATAGAACAGTACTGCTTCAGGGCGCCGTATATTGTGCTCCTGTTGAGAGAAGGACTGCATATTACTGATAGCCAGGTAGTTATAGGTTCTGGAAGCATTACTTGGACGCTCGGGGTTGCCTTGTTGGAAGCTGGGATGGCATTTCCAAACAGGGCAGACTTTCATAGATACAACATATTGCAGATGAAGATAAATCCAGTTCTTCTTATTGCCATTTTATTTGCCTCCTTATTTGTCCTTGTTTGTGCATTATCTTGCATTGGCAATGGGATGGCAAAGTTCTTCCGGAGGCCATATCTCCCACTTTTCCGGCATAACAGTGTAACATCCACATCGGTTCTCAATATTCCGTCTCCTTTCCAGTTTCAGCATTGGAGTCCTATAAATACTGGTAGTTCCTCTTTCTCAATGTAGATCATAGATATTTAGTTAAGCATAAAAAATTATAAATTGCTTGTCTGGAAACTCTTTTGTACTGCACTACTGTCAGAGAAGTAACTTATTTGCAATTTGGACTAATAACTGAAATTATTTAATTGAGACACACTTGTAAATGAACTTTTCTAAAGCTTAGTGAAACATTATCCTAATACACATTTCCTTAAGGCTCAAATCACTTAGTTCTATATATAAGACAGTGCAGGTACTTAGTTCTATAAGACGACTCTACAAAGTAAGGAACTAGGTTCTTGCTTCTCTTCTTTCCCAAATACTGTCAGTGCTATCAATGGAGCTGTAAATAATATGTCAACTGTCCTATGTTTATGTTTCAGGGGATGGAAGAGTTAAAACACCTCTAAGTCCAACAATTGCAGACACTCAGCGAAGGCCCTTTGATACTGGACCTGGTTTCAGTAATAGCGGCATCCAGCTTAGTGAATCTTCCTTCTACTCATCATCTAGCAGTGTGGCACATAGTTATTCTTCTGGCAGCTTAGGACAGATGCAATTTGAGAGTGGTAATGTGGGTTCCTTCTGGACCCCCCATAGAGGTCAGATGCGTCTTCAAAGTAGGAGATCTCAATCTCGAGAAGACCTCAATTCCTCACTCTCTGAGGTTCATACGACGAAGGTCTAAGGATGCTTTTTGTTGTATCAATAAAATTACCCATGTTTGAGGACTGTCCACTGATATGGAAAAGGTACTCTCTGGCTGTTCTCTTTCGACTCAATCAGACTGTACTGGAAATGATTTTTAGAGGAGACATGGCCAAGAAGAAGTGGATGATTTACTAAAAAGGAAACTGCTGTATGGTGAAATATTTTTGCGCCAGTGACGAGTAAACTAAATCTGCATTTGGCGAGGCGACGCATCAAGTTAACTGAAGCTGCCGCAGCTGAAAGGCTATGACCTGAATGTACCTGCAAAATTGATGCCATTTACCGTAAACAAGTTCTGAGGAAGGGTATTCATCTATTCAATTGTGCTTTTTGTAACCGTGAAGATGATGATGGAATACATGCATGTTGGTTTCACTTGGAAGGTGGGCTTCTGGATGAATTTTGGGATTCTTCACAGTAATTATTGTACATACAATTTTGATTTTTAGATGATTAACATTCTAATTTCTTTTCTACTTTTGGTTTTAGTCAACTTTTAACAAACATTCAGTCTGTACTTGGAATGGAGTTATTTGATTCCCCCTTTCTATGATGTTAGCGGAGTATCACGTGAATTGTACAAGGTTTGACATTTTTGCATACTTCTCTTTAGTGGGAGAGTTTTAATTTATGTCTGTACCCTTTCTTATGAATTTTGTTAATTATATATATATATGTGTGTGTGTGTGTGTGTGTGTGTGTTCATTGCATAGTGGGTAATGATATTTGTAGAACAGTTTTTGTTTTATGCACGGTACACCACATTATCATTATGTCAAAGATCTCCAAAATTTAATTGTATTTTCATTTAGTTAAATCCTAAACTTTTTTCATTGTATTTCATTCTCTTTATTATTATATTATTATTATTATTATTATTATTATTATTATTATTATTATTATTATTATTATCTATATGGTATATTTCGTCTATAATAAAATTTTTCATCCAAAAATATTTTTATATAGTTGTTCAATAGCTTATGTAATTTTGTCACGTTTAATAAGTAAACAAAAAACATAAAAAAATTTGTAAATTTCTCTTTCCAAATTTTAAGCATGTTAACATAATATTTAATATAAATCATCATTTATAAACTGAGTATGTTAATTATTGAAAACCAAATAATAAAAATGTGACTAAACACTATAGGATTTAAACACAGTAATAAGCCAAGATTAAGCCTCTCTAGTGCAATAAAAATGTGGTGCACCACATAAAAATTGTAGTGTGGATATAATTAACCTTACATTATACCTTTGTTTATTTCCCTGAATTTTGGTAATTAAGCTAAAATGTTCTACCGACACCAACTTTAATATGACCCAGTGCCAAACTGGTAATCTGGCACTGAAGCTTAATTTGACTTTCATCTTAAAACTACAACGAATATTTTCTGAAAATGTGTAATCTTCAGCAAACGAGCGCCCAAGAAAATAAAGCTAGTACCGTATGCAACATCCATCCACTGTCAACACAAGCTAACACTTGAAAAATCTCTAGCAAAATCTAATATTAGGGGGTAAGAAAACACTCTTAAGAGAGTAAATGATTGAGTCAGTTCCGTTAGGCAGCTTGACCTTCTTGGAGAAGCATCTGATCGAAGTGCCATACTCCTGAAATTCCAGTAAGGAAAAGATGACAGTCAATAGAACATTGAGAACGAGATCCCCGAAAAGACAATGGGAATTTACCAGGCAAGAAATTGATTTCATACCATGTCCTTTGCCTACTCTTCTCAGCTGAGCAACATATTCTGATATCTTCTTAATGGATTCCACCTAGAAAGAAGAAAATATTTGTGGTTATTCTTATATCATCAAGCTACCCAGAACTTTGGGCGTCAAAATCTTCTATAAATAGGTCATAAAAGGTAATGCGGATAGACATAAACAAGAACCTGCTCAGCCAAAAACTCGCTTTCAATAAAATCAGCCATCTGCACATCATTGTTTTTGGCGGCTACCTGTTTGGCATATTAGAGCTTCTCAGTGTAATAATAACTTTATCAGAAACTACTCAAACTAGTTACTACTGCATAATTAGTAGAAGGCAGACAACTTTAAAACCCAGAATTCCAATTCAGAATGTAATAAGGACTTTATCATTTTCATTCAATCCTTCATAACAAATATAGAACAAAATAAAGCACGGCTTACAGCTTGCAAGTTTAGAAGCTTCTCATTTGTCAACTTCTCCAAAGACAATGCAAGTTCCATTGCTGTGAAACAATTCGAAAACAGCAAAGGTAAAAGGAAAATCAGAAAATGGTTGAAGAAAATAAGCAAAACTTAAAGGGCTTGTTCTCTTTACTATTTCAGATTCCTAGTTTTTTGTCTTTCAAAAGATTGAAAACCTATTTATATTCATATTTCTAAAACACGTTTTAAAAATAAGGAAAACTTTAGAAAACTCAAAATGACATTTTGTCCTTTTGAGCGTTTTCAGTGTAAAAATTTGAAAATGTTGAAAACAAGGAAAAGAAATCCTTCTTTTTCTTCTTTTCCTTCAAATTAGTGTAAAAATTTGAAAAAATTGTAAACAAGGAAAAGAAATCCTTCTTTTTCTTCTTTTCCTTAAAATTATTGTAAAAATTTGAAAATGCTGAAAACAAGGAAAAGAAATCCTTCTCTCTTCTTTTCCTTAAAATTACTCATGGAAAACAAAACTGAAAATGAATTCAAAAATGAAACATAAGAACAGGCCCTTAATATCCTAGTCATTAGCATTGGACCAGAGGTGTTTCATGTTTGTATAATTAACCTACTGTTACTGAACGCAGTTTCTTGAATCGTAGAATGAACACATCAACCCAGATAGAGTACAACTATGACGACCATAAAATAGTCTCATGTATTACTGAAAATTCAAGTTTAGATCCTGCTTCATAATTCAGTTAATTGTTTCATATTGCAATTGACTCAATGCTGGTACAAAATAGAGATTTACCCCTATTTTTTTTTTTTCAAGGTAAAGAGGAAACTTTTGGTCCCCATTTCTTGATACCAACACATGCAAACAAGGAATTCTGCTAAATCCAGATAAAAACATCTACTCAGAGATAGGATAGGCCATCTACCACGCCCCCCACAGCCAGAAAATATAGCATGTGATAAGCAATATACAACTACAAATGGAGTAAAATGAGTGAGTAAAGTTGCTGCAACTACCATATAATGCATCTCCCTTTTCCGCCTGATCAAACTCCGAAACTGGCATCAGAATCGACAGAAGCCTAACTTTTCCACCTCGCTTGTTCTTAATTTAAGGAAACAACTATGCATAAGTAACTATTTCAATATACTTGAAATTTGAATTACAAATTCAAGAAAGTCACTTGTGCAAATAATCAAGCACCTGGTATTCCATTAATTTCTGGGCATGTCCCCTTTCCTCTTCACTTGAATCCTGGAAGAGCCTATTATGAACAGAATCATAGATCCAGCCATATTTTCATCAAATTGAATGAATAATAAACAGTAGAGGTTCCCATTTCTGAAGAAGTTTCAAGAATTACTTGGCAAAACCCTTTAGGGCGACATTGTCTCTGTCAAAATAGGCATACATGGCATGATATACATATGAAACATTGTACTCCACACTGCAATCAGCAAAAGATAAGAAAAAATAGCATGGAATTCTATTCAGACGAAAAGCATAACAATCCACAAACAAGTTTTTCAAGGGATAAAAGAAAACCCACTTGATCTGTTCATTGATAACGGCCTCACATTCGTCCACATACTTCTGACGAGCCAACGAAACTTGAGGAACAGAGGGCACAAGCTTGAGCTCCTTTTTTACTTCTTCAAAAGGCTCGAAAATGACACCGGTTAAAGGCTTGCTCTCTGCAGGTTTCGACGAACACACAACACACCCATTTCCATTTTTCCACACAAAACTCTTCTGCAGATTAACAGCAGAAAATAAAGGCCCCATATTTTCCCTATGGGAATTCAACAACCCAGAAGCCGGTGCAACCTTCAGAAGCATTTTCCCGTTTACGTATCTGCACGCATCCACAGAGAGAGAGAGAGAGAGAGAGAGAGAGCAGAGAGAGAAGAGGAGGTGTGTGAATTTCGAGAGAGAAGAGAGGGAGAAGGAGAGGCGGGGAAGATATGGACGAACGGGAGGCCGTTGGATGGTGGGACACGTGAAGGGCATCGATTAATTAGCGGAAAAGAGCGCGTGGCGGCCTCGTGAGATATTTGGGACTTGGGAAGATATTTCAATGGGCCTATTGGCCCAAATATAGGTTAGGCTTCTTTCATATCATTTAGGCCCATTGTTTTTCTTATATCCATTTTAACTCTGGCCAGTTATTTTGGGTCCTACTTCTGTTAGATTTTCTTGGGCCTATTGGGCTCGAGGGCATAGGCCACCTGCATGCTCTCTTTAAATTTCGCACAGGGTTTCTAATATTTGTAAAATGTAGTAAATTCGTCTCTATTTTTTAAGCCTCAGAAATCCTTTACTTATTAAATATTCTAACAAAAGTTCCTTATAGATGCAATCTGTCCATTCTGACCCTTAAAAAAAATTCCCTCAAGAGGTTCCTAGAGATACGAGATAGGATGAATGTGTTGTATTATTCTTAAGAAAAATAGCACCGATCGAGCTCCTTAACCTTTAATTTTACCACCAAGGGGAAAATAATAAATAAAATAAAATAAACCCCCTCCCACCAACTCCACCACAACTATCTGTCTATCTCTACACCATTGCTGCCACATTTACCTCTACGTACATTAAAAGATGACAGTGATCGATCGGAAAGAAATTCTTTGTAAATTTGCTGAAAGATAGAATTTTTTTGAATGCCAACGTTAAATTTTTTTAACTTAAAAAAGAGAGAAAGAGAAACAAAACCTTGTAATGAGAAATGACCGAGCATCTTGAAGTTAATAATGTTTTGTAACCATGATGTTCATAAGTTCATTTGATACAATTTTTGTCGTGTTTTTCGCTCCTTCTATAAGATGGTGGAAGATATCTCTCTTTTCTTCATAAACAATACTACTCCTTGGTGTCTTCAAGCTTTTCAAACACGATTTACTAAAGAAAGTGCTAATTTTTTTCCATTTTTCTTAAAACACTATCTATGACTTTATATAGCTCTCTCATTATACACGTTGTGTCGGAATCGAATATTTCAGTTTCTAACAATATAGGGAAAAATGGTTGGCAAACAAAGCATGTGGCTCATATTGAAAAATAGGATCCCTCAAGTATCATTTTGTCAAACTTATTTTAATTATTTTTTAAAATTAAATAGCACGACTTAGCAATATGTATTGCAAATTACTTGAGTTTTCACAAGGATTAAAAATCGTATCATAAAAATACATTTTATAAATTCTCCCCCTAAATTTACTCTTATATAATGATAATTAGAATTTAAAATTGATAGTCATAACTAAGTATTAAATAATGGTAACTTAATAATAAAATAATAGTATAAATTAATCTTCTCTATAAAGAAACCAATTAACTTATATATTTATTTGGAATATATATGTGGATGGAGGGAGCATATGTCTTACATCCATTTTTTCTTCAAATTTCAATTCAATCCAATCTATCATATACGAGTGAGAGAGTTTTCAGTAGGACATTCCTATACGTCTACATGGTAGGACAATCTATTAAATCAATGACATGTAGGATTGTGTGCCATTTGGACTTTCCTTTACTTCTCTCTTTTCATTAGTTGAATAAATACTACACCCATAAATAACACTATTTTGTCTTAATTTTTAATTTTTTGTATCAATTAACTTATCTAAATATGAATCAAATAATTATAAAATAAAATAATGAACAACGATTAATTAAATAAGTTGGAAAGTGAATAAACTTGAGTAGGTATAATATCAACCAAACTTCAACGTCAAATTAATTTATTATTCATGACAAGCAAACTTGATAGAAAATTTTAATGAAAATTTGACTTTTTGACTCAAAATTCATGGGACGTCAACTACTAATTAATGAAATAATAAATATATAAACGCAACAAGAGAAAAATATTTGCAAGACAATTGTGATAATTTGCAAATTTAAATTTTTTTTGTGCGTTCACGTGTGACGCGTGTTAAAAAAATAGAAAATCACTTTTTTAGCATTAAAAACCCACTTTTATATTTATGTGATAATGTGAATATATTTATCTTCAAAAAAATAATTTTTCAGTTTTCTAGTTAAAAAGAAATAGCATTAAAAATTTCTATCAATTTTGCTTGTTATCAATAACAAATTAATTTGATGTTGAAGTTTGGTTGATATTATACCTACTCAAGTTCATTCTCTTCCCAACTTATTTAATTAATCATTATTCATTATTTTATAATTATTAGATTGACATTTTGATAAGTTAATTGATACAAAAAATTAAAAATTAAGACAAAATAGTGTTACTTATGGGCGTACTATTTATTTAATTAATGAAAAGAGAGAAGTAAAAGAAAGTCTAAGTGACACACAATCCTAGCTACTTGTCATTGATTTACTGGATGGTTATACCATATAGATATATAGGACCGTCTTACTGAAAACTTTCTCATATACAGGTAAATATATAATAGTAGTATATATTTCTATGAAAATGTTCAAAAACCTCTATAAAGTTTTTTAACAAAACCTTAAAGAGGTTTTTGAACACTATATATCTCTGGGTACAAACTATCACACCTAAAAAGAAGCATAGATTCATGTGAAGGGCAATTAGTGCAAAGGAGCATATTAGGGTTTTTGCAACTACAAATTTCAATGAAGCGGTATTATTCTTTTATTAATATGCATTAATTACTTGGTCGGGTTTTTGTACATATTTTTTGGTCCATGCAATAAGGCTTCAAATAATATCTCTGCTGTACAATATGCTAGTGTTATTCTTTAATTTTCATCAAACAGTGGACCTTTAATTTGTCCTTAATTAAGATGTATGTAGGCCCCCTCAACTCATGCTTCAAATTTAAGAATATGCTGAAAGATTCTTGTAACCAAAGCTGATTGAATAAGTTCTTCCACCTTAAGTAATAATCTATTTGTAGAAAAGAACAATCATTTTTTTGGGGGGTTAAAAATAGGCATCACTACGAATTTTATATAGTATGACCAATATCTGTATCATGATTCTTGCCTGTAATATCATGCGAAAAATGGATCAATAGTGTCGGAAAAAAACCCCATTAATATAGTGTATCACTTGAAATCCACGTGACTTGGTGATGTACCTTCATTCATTTGATTCAAGTTGAATTGAATTAATTTAGGAACCCCACAAGAAAAAGTAACTAGTAGGACAAAAATCCAATATGGTACTTATTTGCTATAAGTTTAATTTAATTTGTCCAAAATGGAAGAATCCAAACAGTTTCGAGGACATGAATTTCTACGAAAAAAAAATGGAAGAATCCATAGAGAGAGAGAGAGAGAGAGAGAGAGAGAGTTTCGAGGAGAATCACGGTCCCGCATTAATTTGGTTGTCTCCATGAGAGACCACCCCGTCCTCGTGAAGAGATACGTTGTGTAAATCCAATATATATTTTGTTGCTCATAATTATCTTTTCAAGGCCTCCCATCTTTTTAGTTTACCTTGCTATTTGACCCCCTTATTCCTACTAATTTGGTCCTAATTCTAATTATTGAAAGAGATAATTAATAATTACATGAGGAAAAATGAATATATAGGTTTGATTATAGTGGTTCATTCTCATTGTGAGAGGTATTATTATAATGGCTTTTTCATTCTAAAGAATAATGTGCTATACCCATTACCAGATGATGATCACTATCTCAATGTGACATTGTGGTGTCATTAAATAATATAAATGTAATTAAATATTGTGACATGTAACTTATTAAATTGAACTTGTAATTTAATATTTCCAATGATGATGATGTGATGCGAGACGCCAGCTCCTATAGACCAGAAAATATTTTTTTGTTTTTGGTTTTTATTCGGGGTGGGGGGAGGGGGCTTAGCAGTGTCTTACTAACCCTAGTCCATAGCGCAAAATTCTGGGGGTGGACTTTATTAAGACTTGGAGTTCTATCTTAAAAGGTCAACCTATAAAGAGAAGTATCCAAATCACTTATATGTTGATTTATATTTTTATATTTAGTCGATGTGGGTTTTATCCCTTAACAAACTTAACTTATATGCTAGCAATTACAGGATAATTTAATATGTTAACTAGTGTAAAACTTCATCGAGAAATAAATTAAATTCTAGAGAGGTAGAATTAATAAATTTAGACCATCATTGTCACATAATTTGTTGTGTATTCACGTGAATGTCTACCTAACAAACATTCACGTTGAGGCTCTCCTTGTGTGGGTTTAATGTTTACATACATACATATATATATATATATGCGTGTGTGTGTATAATAACTATTAATTAATTAATTAATTAATTAAAGAGGTTGAATAAATAAATATATAAATAAAAGAAGTTCGGTAATGCAAACAAAACTAATTAATAGTAAGATGCCAACGAATCACATGATCTTTATCTTTGATAAACCGTGTGATCTGTTCTACTACTGCAAAGTACTTTATATATATAAATTTCGACTAAACATATTAGAACGCGTACACACAAATATATATATATATATATATATTCGTAAACATCATGAGATGAAGTATAAAATGCGTTTATATATCTCAGTGTACACTAATTGATTAATTAATTAATTTTGTTATGATGATGCATGTTCACTGTATAACGTTCACTCATCACATGATTAGTTTAGAGCCGTTTCACTTCGTGATATAGTAATTAATCAAGAAGTATACTGATCAACATATAAAGATGGTTATATATATATATGTATATAATTATTAATTAATTAGTCTAATTAATAATAATTAATTTATTCACCCTATCACCACTTTCTAAATGAATTGAATAGTTTCTTGCAGTACACTTTTTTGTTCACACCCCTATCATTATCATTATCATTATAAATACACTATACCTGTTTCCATTCTCTGCATATTATAAGTCTCTCCTCTTTCGAAACTTTTCTTTCTCTGAAGAAGATAAAATGGGTGGAAACTCACCCTGCGCTTCATGCAAGCTGCTTCGACGCCGATGCGGCAAGGATTGCACTTTTGCCCCTTATTTTCCGTCCGACGATCCCCACAAATTCGCCATTGTCCACAAGGTTTTTGGTGCCAGCAATGTCAGCAAAATGTTGCAGGTATCTTTCTTTTCATGCAACAAAATTATAGGGCTTATGCATTTGGTTTGTCTTTCAAATGATCTTGCATTTGTTCTTTCTTTTGATGGGGCCGGGGTGTGGCTGGGGGTCCGGGGATTTGGATTAAGGTTAATATATGTGTTTTTCTAGATGTGACATGTTTGGTAAGTAGAATATATAGAAGCGTTTAGTAAGTTGATTTATAAATGCTTTTAGATAACTAGCTAATTCGAAGAAAAATAGGTTAAATTTTTCTTTACTATAATCTATACGGTTGAGACATATTCAGTACTGTATGCTAAACATGAGCTATTATTCTCTATGGGATGATTGATTAGGAGCTTCCGTTGAATCAAAGGGCGGATGCGGTGAGTAGTCTAGTATATGAGGCGAACGCACGAGTAAGGGATCCGGTTTACGGTTGCGTTGGGGCGATATCTTACTTGCAAAACCAGGTTTCTCAGCTTCAAATGCAACTGGCTATGGCTCAAGCAGAAATACTTTGCATTCAGATGCAACAAGAATCAGCTTCAGCTCCCATTACTAGCCCAGTAATGTTTGATGCAGATATTGATAAATCATCCCTTTACCTTCATCAAGAAAATCTGTCTCCTTTACTTAGTTTTTCCTCTTCCAACAATGTAATCTATGACTCTTTCAAGAAAGCAGAGTCCCTCTTTGAACAAGACATACTTCTTAGTTAAATCAAGACTATAGTAATATTGGAAGAAACCTTTGTGTTTCGATAGAATTAATCTCAATCTCCACTCGCTTGTATTTGCTAATTTTTCCTTTTCTGCGACAAACATAAACATAAACATAAACAAAACAACTAACTAATAATGAAACTATACTGATCTAAAGAACTCGTTTAAACTCGTAGAAATCTGAAACGAGGGATGTTTGGTCATGATTTACATCTAGAAAGGTATGGGACACGACATCTAATGCAATACAAAAAAAGCTAGATGGCTAGTGGGTTCATTATAAGTTGATAAGTCAACCTAACGTGACAGCAATTCTCAGTGATTAACTTGGTTCACGTGGGGGGCTGTGCTACAAATTAAGTGCTCAAGATATATTAATTAATTAAATTAAAAACAACAACGTAAGTAACAGCTGACCCAAAATTAAAGATTCCTCTTGGAGTTGTATTTTAGTGTAAAAACATATATTGTCTTAAGTCAAACAAATAGGGACTTTCTTGCTTCGAATTGGACGGTCTGAATTTGTTTTAGGGTTCTTGAAATTATCAATCAAGAATTCAGATTTGTCTGCTAGCGTCAGCTTCTTCTACCTTCCACACTGAGAGTCTGAGACTGATCAGAGATCCATAATTGTGTGTGATTCTACATTGTTTCTTTGTTTTAAAACACTATTCTTTGGCATGTTCTGATTGTTATCATTAATCACGTCATTGTACATATCCTAATATTTAAATTTGTCTAGACTAGTCTTTTAAGTGTAATTTTCTTGTTTGCCTTGGTCGTAAGTCATTCATAGTTAAACACCGGTCGTGAATATGTCAGAATAAGTAGATCGGTGCTAGTCATGTAACTTCGCTTTCAAATCTGTTATGATTATTATGGTTCTAATCAACGTACAAAAAAAAAAAAAAACTTCTTTTACTGATCTGTGTGATTTTTTTTTTTTTAAATTGTATAAAGTGACTGGTCGTGTAGGTTTATACATATAGTCAACGTCTCTCCTCAAAAAAGTATTTGAAAAATACTTTTCAGCCCTAAAGGTAATTAGCATTCATCCCCCATATACACAATCATCAGGATCTGAGTGGCGCCACACTTGCTTAATGTGGTTTTGAACTGTCAAGAACAAGTTGAATTTAATGTGACTTAACTAGGTTAAGTACAATGAAGAAGACGCCATAACTATAGCCAGTCAAATAATATGTTGAATTCAATCAATAAGAAGATTAATACTATTAATCATGGGAAAAAATGACATAAAAAGACGAGGATATACTATATAGAATTTTCTATCCCTTTCGAAGGAAAAAATATAAAATAAAATAGTAAGAGATTTCTGGAACTCTTTTCTTTTTTGAGGGCTCGAGGCCAATATGCAATTGGTTTTGTTCTTTCCCATTCTTCTTTATTTTATTTTATTTTTTTGCTTTTATTTACAAAAATGGATGTCACAGATCCCCAGAAAATTGTTTAAAGAGAGTCCAATTACACACTATATATATATATATGAACGTACCAAAAATCAAATACTTCTTATTTTCATTTATTGTCACATACATTGCATACTAATAAGGCGTACATATTTTTAGCTTCACGTTGATAGTAAAGAGTGACTAACAATACACAACGATAAATAATTGATAAATCTATGAATCTTGAACTTTCAATAGCAAAAATGGAGATTCTTCCAGCTTTTGGGAGGCACCATCAATGCTGCATGCTTGGATTATGAATTTCAGACTAACAGTAGCAGAAGGAACTACTAGATCAGAAATGAAGAAAGATTCCACTACCGCTGCTCCAAGATAATCCAATTTAGCTCCTTCAACCATTTGGCTTGGATTTTCAGACAAGGCGCTTGACAGCTTCTCGACATATATGTTGTAGTTCGGGAAAAAAGCAGCATTACTGTCTTTCAATTGCCAAGTAATCTTAGCACTAAGGATTTTCGACCCCTGAGATCCCGAAGTGAAATGGACATATGGACTTTCTATAACCCATGATGTAGGTGGTGGAAATACCGTATTCTCTGCAGATGTGTCAACCCTGATATGGCCAAGTACCACATAGTATTCTGATCGATTGTGAGATGAGGTCTCACTGTAGCATACAGCCCGAATTTCTCTTAAAGTATATCCATTCATTTGGATACTACTTTCTAGTATAGCCCACCCAGCCTCCTCCAGCTTGGTGACTCGATGTGGCATGATAACATTAGCATAATGTTTTGAGAATCTGTTCATGGTGAGAAGGGTATTTCCATAGGATGCAAGAAGTACAGACTTTTCGTCTTTCTCAGCAGAAACAAAGACAAGAGCAAGACCGAGCAGAGAGTTCCCACTTGATTTAACCTGCACAAGTCAATGCAGGTGATCTCATAAAGACATATACATGCATCAATGGAACATATAGACATCAAAAAGATTCAAATAAACAAGAGTTGAAGTTTTGCAGTGGCACTGATTAAGTAAAGCGAGTTCATGACGCAGAAAGATTACAGAATAAGTGAAGTGAACTGCAGAAGTTCCCAAATGAAGCTCGCACTGAAAGAGGCGGGCTGTGAAAGTATCGTCACCAAGAGTTCCTTTGAATGTGATATTTCCTCCTCCGCTATAAGATGCTTCTTTAACACTGCCATTTGCGAAATCAGAAATCCCAAATGAGAAATACGTATGAATATGCAATTTGACAAACAGCTACATTAAGAAATTGAAACAACTGATGTCACATCACATATATATGAATGAAGTAACTTACTTGACTACAACTTGGATAGGCTGAGTAGAAGGATCCTCAGGATATTCAATGAAAGGCTGTAATAAGACACAAAAATTAGGAGAATGTAAATCATCCAGAAGAAAGACAACAAAATCAATCCTGAGATATACCTGAAAGCTTTGGGAAGAAATGTTGTTCCAAGAAGTGTCCAATACTAGCTCCCCATCAACATAAATATGGTAACCATAACCATGATAAATAATATGGTAGTATCAATTTTTCGTCATTATATTTTCATCAATCTTATCATAATTGTGCATACGCCACATACCGACCCCCAATTCCCAGCTTTATGGGTTGTGGAAGGGGTTGAAATGTAAACAACATGCTTGCATTGCTTAAAGATTTTTCCCTAATGCATTAGAGAAGTGCATGTTCTTCTATGTTTTTCAGGACATAATGAAATGTTTCTGGGTTATCTTCCCAAGGGACATTTATTAAAGCCGAATTAGGATCCAATGACAAATTAGTTAAATTACCAGTTCAAACAGTACCAAACAAGCAAGCCTAGAGAAGGGGCACTGTAGAGAAAATAATCAAATGAAAGATAAAGAAAAATAAAAAATAAAGAAAGCTTGCATGATTTGTACCCGGTCGAAATTTGAGTAGAGAGGAAGTAACTTGGGATAGTTTTGTACAACCCCCCAGGATTTCTCAACAAGTCCCCACCAGCTGCATATAGGATTCATCAAGATGAACACACATCAAGCTGATCAGCTACAGTTAAACTTGAACGCAAATGAGTTCTAAAAGGCAATATAAGAAAACGCATTTGCATTACCCATTTTGAGCTGTTTCAAAGTCAGGTGGTTGCTTTGTCTCGTAGACCCATCCAGGAGCAAATATAGCTGCTGAAACTTCATTTTTCTTGATGACATCAAGCGCAGCATTTGTCTGCATAAAGGAGATATCTTGATGAACCATCGGCAACTTTTGATGGCTTCATGTACAAAACCACAAGAAATTTTGAAGGTATGCAAGTGAAAAGTTTCTCTAGGTAGTAGCGTACTATTACATTAACATCCAAGAATTGTCACTGCCTTGAAATGTTAAAGCCCAATGCCCCAATCCTCATATTTGAAGATAAAAGAGTACACTAAATCAGCCGTCAATGGTTTATGGTGCCAGTGATCAGAATTAACATGTTGCCATTAGTAGTATTTGTTTCTACTGCAAATAAACAAATAAATATCATATTTGTAAGTCATTCAACTTTATTTAGTGAAAGAAAGGCCATCATTTAAACTTTAATTAGTGAATCCTTAATAAAAGAACAGACATGTGGCAGAGAAACTGTCTTCTTTTGCTTCAACTGTAAGCACCTAATTGGAGGTTCACAAGTGTTTAGCAAACAAGACTTATACCAGCCAAAAGCTCCGGACAAACTGAAAAAATAAGAATTATTTTCTAGTTGCAATGGTTAAGGTAATGAAACTTACGGTCCATCCTCCGTCACCATAAGTACCCCTCCCGAAAACATCAATGCCCATATACACATCAAATTTTCGGTCACCAGCAACATCTGCTGATGACTTTGGAAAACCTTCCTGTGTCATATTGAAGAAATATCTCAGGGATAAAAGTAAAAACAATAGTTCAAAGCCAAATGTATTTAGCAAATAAGGCAAAAGAAGTACCTCCCATGAATAATTCAAAAAAATACCATCACATATGTCAAAAAAAGGCTTGTTTTTATCATTTAATTGATTTTGCCAGCTAAGATCACCATCAACTGTAACACTGTCATACCTACACCACCACCATCATTAAAGCATGCATTCAGTTATATACAACTAAAGAAAAAAAATAATTGAAGCAAATTTTGATTTATTCTGTCAAGTGAGCATACCATATAACTGTAGACCCAGGTACCGATAAGTGCATCGTCTGGCTTAAATGGTGTACAAATTCTTTCAGGTTGGGGATTTGGATGGGATCCAAAGCGACTTCCATATTGATCTGTCCATACAAAGGTAGCAATGTTCGTAAAATGACATAAACTAAAGAAACATCGATTTGTGTCATTCACCAAGAGGGAAAAAAATGTGAAAAACCAATATTATTTTCTTGAATTATCCCATAACCTGGCATTCATTTTGAAATCAAGGTAAGTTAAGATCTCTTAAATTATGTAAAAGAGAAATCAGGTTGTAATTGAGATTCTGTACAACTAATTACCCTGATTTGCACTAGCTCATAGCAGAAGAATTGCAAGGATGTCAAGTAAAAGCTTCTAAAAATGTTGAATATATCTTTGTAAGGCAGTATATGTGCAAAACTGGAACTCCTAACCAAACCATATTGGTCCAACTATAAACTGTAATCAAGGGGTGTTTGATTTTTATTATAATGGGTAAATATGAGCCATGACATTTATTTGATGTTTGAAATGTGTGTTTATAATTGAGTAGTTTCCAAATCAAATATTAGGTAACATTGTTATGGGAACAGAGGATGATATCAAACGCCCCTAACACTGATGTTCACAGAAAACCGTTTCCAGGCAATTTAGCATGCAGATAAATAACGTGGATTCAATTTTGGTATGAAGAAATGAAAGGACTATAAAAATGTGAGTGAGATCCACGCAAACAGCACTTCACATGCCATGGCTGGGCACTTGTAATGTAAAAGCAGAAGACAATGGAAGAACAGAGATTATCAGTGGGGGAAAAATACCAGCCACCCATCGAAGTTTAAAGCAGCAGCAAGCTCTGTCAGTCGCTCAGCGTACATTTTAGCTGATTCCTTTGTCAATAGTAGTTTCTGTGCAAGTTTTTTGCCTTCATCCCATTCCATGATGAAAGTCCCCAATACCTAAATATAACCCAATCAACATCATCGGTTTGGACAAAAGGCACCAAACCGCTATCCATAAATAAGTCATAAATTTAACTAATCAAGTCAAATAATGGATTGGCGCTAAAATCCACCCCAACCGGGGGGGGGGGGAAGAAAGAAGAGAGAAGTCCGGCCATGTAAAATCAGAAATTTTCTTTCTCCTGTAAAATTTTTCCCCTTCTAGCAGAATCTCTTGTGCAGAAACATGGATTTAGCATTTTACCATTATCCAATTGACGATTAACCCTATAGAGCAAGAACAATTACTACAAGGAATTAGCTACCATAATAAAAGAACAACAACAACAATTATGGGCTGCAAGATGGAGTTGCTTCTTTCTCAAGCACCAAATAAAGTTTAAATCTTTACCTACCATGTAATAATGGTGAACTTTTCAAAAGCAACTAGCACTCGATTACAGAATGCCAAAAAAAGAAAACAGAAATCCAGTTCCAGAAAGTAGAATACCTTTACACCATGTTTATGAGCAGTATTAGTCCAGCAAGGAGGAGGCAAAGTCACCAAATTATGTGAAAAATACACAAAAACATCAACCAAATACCAATGCCAAATCGCATACGCCTCAGCATTTTGTCCGCCTTGCACAAACTTGTCATCAGTATACCCTCCGGCCATGTCATGGCACACCAAAATCCTTGGTCTCTGAGGCAAATCCTCATTCAGCTTCACAGCAGCCTTGTTGAAAGGGTAATGGAACGATTCAAAGTAAGCCCGCGATTCCAATTCCTCAAGTGTTTTCAGAGGGTAAGAAATCGGTATCGCCGGCGCCAAAGGATCGAATGCTGCCGCAACTTCGCCTATTGTCCTCGCTGAATCGGTTTCTTCCATGGATTTGAAGAGAAAAGAATGCAGATTTTTTATGGTGGTGAAGAATTTGGGATAGTGGGTTTTTATATGGGCGCGAAGCAACATTGGAGATGGCTAACAGAGGCGAGTCCATGGAAGTTGAGTCAGAAGTCATCGGAGTATCTGTAAAATTTTTCCATTTTTTAACATTTTCGTAGACTTTAAGGACGTGTCATTTATCATCTGCCAATAGAATCATACAAGCGGTCTTTCTATGGTGTTCAAAGGTCTGTGTAACAACATTTCATTGAGTGTGTTGCGGAGCCTATCACCCAAGACACTCAATAGTGTATTGATACACAGTCTTTTAGACATTATAATATAGTGTCCAAAACTCACTATAGAATGTACTATCATACAAGTGTTAAAGAGTACTAACAATTATTAACATTTAAAGTGGCCCAATGGTATTTATTTTTCAGTCTAGTTTACAAAATATATATAACTTTTAAGTTTGTACTAGTCTAGTTTAGAAAATATCCATATTTTTGACAATACACCTACTTATGTGGATCGTATCCTCCTCGGGGGATGCTTTCTTGGCTGAATTCAAGATCGCAAATGGTCTCGGGGATATGTCCAACCGGAAGAAGAATCATCAATCCTCAGAAGTGCACTTATGGAAAAAACCAAAGGCTGGACTTCTAAAAATTAATGTTGATGCTGTAGTAAATACGGAGGCGCAATACTATGTTGTTGGAATTGTAGTGCGTGATGACACCTGAAAATTTGTATTGGGTGCTACACGCCTGTTCCATGATTCAATTAGCCCTCTTGCTGGGGGAGTGTATGTCAATCCTAGTTGGGATGCAATGGTTATTGATGAGGGATTTCAAATTGAAGGTATTGAATCTGATTGAAAGGTGATTGTTGAGGCTCTCCAAAACCCAACTGAGAGAAAGGATGAAGACATTATTATTAAAAAGATAACTTCTCTCATTTATTAGTTCTCACTTCCAGTGTGGCTATGTAAATAGGAAGGCAAATACTGTCGCGCACATAGTTGCGAAATTTGGGTTTAGGTAGTGTGTTTCTTATATTTGGAAAGATCATCCGTCTTACTTCATTACTGATTGTATTACAAATGACTTGAATAGTAAATGGAGTATCTTTTGTGTTTAAAAAAAAAATTCAACTACATATATACAATTTAGAAATAGTGATGGGTCTAGAATGATATATAATACTAACCGCTGATATTATGTTACATATCACTGTCTTAGAGGACGATTACTCGAACTTAAATCAAATAATATAGCGAAGAAGTTTTTCACCTCTAGATCAAGCTCATCAGAACATATTATCTGTAATAATCATCTAAAAGAAAAATATCTTACCTTATATTGTTATTATATGAAAATATCTAACTTCAAGTTACTATCACTTTTTACTTAAGCTACTCGACCATAAAGCAAAATCTTGGTGAAGACAAGGAGCAAATTCTCTTGTTATGTGCAAATTACACAAAGAAAGCTGAATGCTTGACAAGAGTATGACAAGGAAGAGAAGGAGGTGGGTGAGGAGCGATTAATAAATAGTGAGTTTCGGTGAAAGATGAAACTAATCATGCTTTTGTGTAATATTCTTCCAATCACATGTTGATGTGCACAATTAATTGATTGATAATTATGCATTCTTGTTAATCGAGAAATATTGCAATTTTACATAAATAAAAAAAGCAAGGCAATAAAAATTGATTGAATCAATCATATTTTGCTAAGATTTACATGTATAACCTCTTCGACGTACAAAAAATTCTAAAGAACCAATGATTAGTTTTATTAATGCATCAATACAATGTTATAAATTGTAAAAAACTAGTATTGGTTCCTTGAGAAACCACTAGTGGTATTTTACGTTTTATAACTGTATTAGTACATAACAGATCCAATGATTGGTTCAGTAGATGGACTCCTTCCCCATACTCTATTTCCAATTTGTAATAGAGTATGATACGTGACATAAAATTCCTGCTATGGAGATCACGTAATCATTTAAAAAAGAAGGGTAAAAACTAACATTACAGGTGAATCCGAAGAAGCTAAAATAAACAATGTAGCAGTACCTTGAAATCACCAGGAAAATCTACTTCACTTTCATGCAACAATATTGTATTTCATGTATAATTTCATGTTTATGCAACTTAAGATTGAGGTCACAACGAAAATTCCAGGGCTATGATACAAATTACACGATAATCTTAATTCTGGTTAAGGTAAATGATTTCCTAACAAAACTTCAGAACGCGAAGCAAATGTTCCAGAGGAAAGGATCTATCACCAACCAATTCTGCTCGCAATTCTAATGCTGCAAAACCTAAGGCGTAACATAACCTCCAGACAAACATAACATGCCGCCTTCTATCCTCGTATACCTCTTGTGACCTCTACATGTCTAATTAACTTCAAAGCTTCTGGCAACGAATTTTGACCAAGCCAAATTTCAGGTTTCACCAACAGTGCTCAGTCTAAAAGTTAATATCTTCTGTTACTACCCTATTGCAGATTCTTCAGCGCCCGATACTCTCATGCCAACTCATCTGCATCTTCTCGAAGCATTGATCGAGTTGCTCTACAGTCTCAAAGCAAATCTTCTGTTCCAGTTAATTTTGCAAATTCATTTTCATCAATAGCACCTTTTTTCAGCTTCTTCAGAAGTCGATACTCCCGTGCCAACTCATCTGCATCTTCCGTAGATTGAGCAGCACGCCTCTGCTTGGCCGTTTTCTTTCTCATTACTCTGGCTGTAGCATTAGTGTCAGCTTTAGACTTCTGTTTATTTTGTTGCTCTTTTGCAGCTCTCTTTGCCTCCAAGTTTTTCTTTCTTTGTTTCTCACGAGATTTGTCCCTAGAGAAAAAAACAATTCTAAATAAAGGTTTCATACAAGAATAAGATATCCAAGATGACAGTCAGCCTGTACCATCATGTTTGGCTGACCTTTAAAACTTAATTTACTTGTATCACAAATCAGTCTTAAAATAATGAATTTTCCTTTTTTTTTTTTTAGTCAGAGTGAGTTATCTGTCTGTAAAGCAAAGATTACTTCAGAATAAACAATTTATTTTCTTCAAAAAAAGGAAAAAGAAAAAAAGTAACATATTCTGAATATGTTTGGAAACTAAAATTGCATGCTTATTTTTGAGCATAATCAAACATACTCCCTCCATGCCACAAAGATGGTCTAGTATACTATTTTTGTCCGTCCCAAAAAGATAGTCCACTTACCATATTGAACATGTATTTAATTTTTCATTTGCATATATATCCCCTAATTAATTGTATCTTGTTATTACTTTACATCAACTACCTATGCATTGGAATTACTTTCAAACAATTAATGAGAAAAGGGTATATACGGAACGATACGTTTAAGATTTAATGTTCGACTATATTAACCATCGTTTCTTAATTTGTGTGAAATTACCGGACTATCTTTGTGGGATGGAGAAAGTAATATTTAATCCATGCTTGCTTAGTAATGCATGCAGTTCAAAGTGAGCCATGGCTAATTTTGGAGAATTCACAAAGAAGTTTTATCTAATATAATTAAGCCTTGCAAGAATATGACAATTGTGCAGAACCCAAACCAAACAACCCCTCCTCCAAAAAAAAAAAAAAAAGGAGAGAGAGAGAGAGAGAGAACCACCCAGCATTTGTCAACTTTAACACCATAGATCATGACCAATGCTGAACACAACATGATCCCCATCACTAAACTAGCTTGATGATTTTCAGTAATTGACAAACTTTTGTGCAAAGAAGATATCAAAAATTACTTTCTTAGGGTACATCTGATTTAGAAACAATAGCCAAAAGTTTCGAATTTATGACCGTTGCTGCATAGTTTGGAGTAGAAGTCACATGGGACAGGCCCATCTTCTGCAATTAATGAGATTTGAAATGAAGGGTTGTTTGCCATTTTACCCTTAAATGCGTATAAAAGCACTTGCATTTGGTCAGGGGTAATATAGGCATTTGCACTTTGAACTGTCTGAAAAGTCAACATTTCTGTACTACTTTTCCAAGTCAGAAGGCTTGATGTGGGACCCACTTATTTTACATCCAAAATCAATTTTTGAAGTAGCAAAACCAGACGCACACTTATTCTTTCTTTCCTTTTAAGCCTTCGACAGTTCAGGGAAGAAAAACAAAAGCAAAATATCACGAAATTGAGTGTTAATCAGATCGATAGGCAAAGACAACTTTAATTAGAAAGTAGCTCTGTAAATAATCCTTACTTGTACTTGATCTCCTCCAGATTTAAATCTTCAACGGGCACAAAACCCTCGGTAGAAAGAGAGTAATGCTTTACCTCGGGCACAGAAGGAAGCTGCAATAGGCCATAACCCATGCCCAACTTCCCAATCTCAAGTTCTTTCCACCTTCAAAATAAAGAGACTGTTAGTCACAATAAAGAAGCACCAAATTTTAAAAAGAAAAAGTAAAAGAAAACTTCTCAATCAACCTGAAAATATAAGAACAATGATGCTCTTTGTATGCACGAATATAAGAAACAAAAGCTCTGAGGCCTTTCTCCATAACATCCCGATCTTTTTTTGCAGCTGATCGTATCTGAGAAATAACATTTTAACCCATTACATTAATACATGACAAACTAGTTTTTTTAGTAAAAGGTATTAAATACTAATTCTACCATTATATGATTTTAATGCAAAAGGTACTGCAAACAAACAAATGTTGCAACAGTTTTGACAAAAATAAGCAGCAGGCTATAGGTTCTACAACTGCATGATTATACATGATCAACATAGATATCCATGTGTGCCCCCGTGCTTGCATGAGTGCGTATGTAGGAGCTCTTCATAATCCAGACAACTAGCTCACAAAAGAAATGTGCATGTTCATGAGATTCAACTTCCCATGAGCAGTGACTGCAGGAGAAATGATTGAGAAGACTGGCACAAAATTTCTTAAGGCTCTTAGGACAGTTAATAAAACTGCGTAAACTACATTACCGGTACCTTAACGGGAAGAGGTCAAACAAAGCTGTGTATAATGCGGTAAATGTAAAGGATTTGTGTAACTACAGCTGGATTTAGCATATGTTCCATTCCACGTGGGAATGGAGAAGTAGAATGACTTGTGGCATAACATCTCTCGAGTTCAAAAACAAGATCTCTCCCATTGCCACAGGCAAAAGTTGCATATGCGTGTGCACAGCACAAAAAAAAAAAAAAAAGAAAAAGAAAAAAAAGGGAATGAAGGATATTAACATGGGTGTCTGTGAGACATCATATCTGCCTCTTCTACTATTACGGCATGAAAAAGAGTCCATGTGCCTACAGGCCCAGCTTTTCTTTCAGGCATATAAAAATCTTCCCCCACCCCACAGCCACACAAACCGAAATGCTAAGTGGTACTAGCCATTCTTTTCCCTTGTCTGCATAGATTGGTGCACATAAGTATGAATTTTAGTTTAAAATTGTGCGGTCCTCACCTGAGCAATAATATCAGGAGCCTCATCAGAGCATTTTCTCTCTTCAAGTGGAACTCTTCTTATCCGCAGGAACTCTACATATGCTTCCTCCTAGTTGATATATGAAAAGGATTATATTCAAGAAGGTCCAGGGATAGACCAGCATAAGTTATCATATCTGCAGAGTCCAAACCTTTGGCATCAAGAAAACAATGGCACTTCCTTGACGTCCCATCCTAGCAGTTCGACCAACTCTGTGTATAAAAACATTTGGGTCCTGAGGGGGGTCATACTGCAAATAGAACACATACAAAAATTAGACATTAAAGGTAAGGGCCGTAAGGTAAAAGATTAAACGACAATAATTGCCCTCAGTTTAGACTGAATTCTAACTCAAAGGTGATAGCTTACTTGTAAAATATTAAAACAATTATATCCTCTGCCGAACCATCAAATTTCTTTGCAGCCATTAAATCCTCAAACATTTTAGCATACCGGTTACATTTTTTTGTAATTGTTCCCTTCCGTATATCAGTAGGAAAATGGAATGTTTGAATAAAATTGCATACATTAGATTGTTAGACTTCTGATATCATCTTAATTGAAGAATGCTTGAGTTGCTGTACCATATCAAAGATACAAGATGATGGACCACAGTAATAGCTTTCACTAAACTACCTGTACTATACAGTCAACACCAGGAATGTCAAGTCCACGAGCTGCTACATCAGTGCAAAGAAGAATGCCACTAGAAAGAGATGTAAAAGATGCTAATGCTTTTTCTCGGGCAGCCTGCACTACCAAAAGTTAGAAAAAAATGCACTTCATGGACGACCATGGAATTTCGTGAAAATGTTCAAATTACCTGCTTCATCTTCCCATGAAGAGAGATTAAAGAAAACCCTTTCAAAGCAGAAAGGCGTGGAAGTACAAGACTCCAGTAATCAACAGAGGCACAAGTCATAAAATAGCTGCAAGATTAAGGAGATCACACAACCAGATCAGTTGTCTTAAATCTGAATTCAAAACTTAATTGTAGAGGCAAATCACTTACTATAATTTTTAAGCAAACAGAAATCTCTGGACTCACATTATTATTTTTTTAGTCTTGTTCTTTATAAGGAGATCAATGAGCTGTGATGGCTTCTTGTCTGCTTCACATTCAAGATACTGCAGATGTCATAAGAATTGAGAGGGGCGTAGCACAATCAGGTTCAAAAGAATCTAAAGAAATTTATAGAAACAAAGTAATAACGTCTGAATTATAAATGTTAAACAATCTTAAAAATTTGTGCGTACCTCAATGTGAAGTCCTGAAGGTGTTTTTGAGGAGGCAAGTTGCTGTGAGGATGTTGAACCATTCAATCTTTTTACTTCAGCTCGAACTTCAACCCTCACAGGATTTCTTAATCCTGCCTTCGATAGCTCTTCAACTGCCTCAGTTTGAGTAGCAGAAAAGAGACCAGTTCTGCGCAACTTAGGCAAGCGAGTTATAATTGCATTTATCTGCTTCTGGAAGCCCATATCCAACAGCCTATCAGCTTCATCTAAAATCAATATCTGTTCACCGACTCCCAATGTCATGTTCAGGAAAATAAACAAAAAAAAAATGTTGCTTGATAATCATTGTAAAAGGAGGTTTCTACGCGTATATAGAGAAAAGGAGAGAACACAACTCAGAAAAAAAAGGGGAAAACAGGAAAGAAATAAGTTAGGTGCAACAACCGTCAAAATTGGCCAATAATAAAGAAGAAACAGGACAGCGCCCCATAACAGTTTCTACCAATCTCATTCAAGAAACCTATTGATAGCATTTAGCATGGAGAAAGAATGTGAGGAAAAATCAATCTACAGATTTTTTCTCAACTGGCTACAAAATTTTTGTATTTGAAGTTTCACAAACCTAATTGAATAAAACGAAATATCAAGCTCTCACAATTTCATGATAAGCTTTTGCTCATATATTAAAGAATTCTCTGCAGCTCCAGATTCGTTGCTAAACAAAACTGATTTTCAATAGTAACCAAATCCATTCACCATTTCCTTTTCCTCTCTGTTTATTCAAATTCGAAGTGTAGAAATGTTTATAATAAGACGTCCTAGACCTATGCAAAATGTCTAACCACCTAACGGTTCCTTACCTAAATTTATTCATTATTCAGAGTCATCCCCCTAAAAATTTTACATACTCAGATGCCAAAGGGCATAAGAATCTACAAACTCTTCAGTTTACACTCTTAAAAGCCAAAAAGCTTGAAATTTAATCAATTCAAGAAAGTCAGAAAAAATTAATCACCTCAAGGTTGCGAAAGTCCAATATGTCCAAACGTTCCATGATATCATACATTCTTCCAGGAGTTCCAATCAACAAATTTACACCTTCCTCTTCTATTTGCCTTATATCAGCTTTCACTTCCACTCCTCCAACCAAGAGCATTGGCCTCACATTTGACAGTGTTGAAATAAACGGCTCTGCAACCTTAAAAATCTGTGAAGACAACTCCCTTGTTGGAGAGAGAATAATTCCCATCACCTGAACCATACATGCAAGTAAGCTACAAAAAAGAACAACAATGTTCCATCTAAATAAAATAGTAAGGACTTATTAAGCTCGAAATGACTTCCTTTTACACTAAGTGATGATGAATTATTATGTATACATATGATTTAGAGTTTTCTTTGCATCCCAATGTTAGACTAGCATTAGTAATACAAGCCCGTCAAACTTATTTTTTCTTTATTCAGTATATTTAGGTCTGTAACTTTGGAAAAACATGAACCTACATAAGAATAAACTAAAAATTTTTATAACATCAGAATCAATAATGGAAGCATAAGTCATAAGCAAGAAGCAAACTCGGGTAAATTGATGTGCATACGCCAATACCTGGTGAGGTTTAGGAGGGGCGGAGGACCGTTGGAGGATTTCAACTAGGGGGACAACAAAGGCAAGGGTTTTGCCGGAACCGGTGGCAGCGTCCACAGCCACATCTTTGTGGCTGCAGAGTAACGGTATCGTGGCGGCTTGAACCGGCGTGCAGAACTCGAACCCAGACCGAGTTAGTGCTTCGAGGACCGGTTCCGAAAGCGGTGGGTTGAGGTCAGAGAACCGGGTGCTTGTTAATGCTTTGTTCGGGTTGAACTCGTTTGTCGTTGCAGGATTGTCAGTTTCAGAGCTAATTAACCGCCCATTGAGTGCCATTGTTGCAGGATCGTCAGAGTACCAAATCATAGACAGCACGTCGGATTACCCCTAGCCGGACCGAAATATCAAAAACTCATTTATATAAACACTATTTTTTCAAAAGAGTACACAAAGTAAGGCACATTACAAAAAATGTTCAACAAATCAAAAGTTAAATTTAGGCTAAAAAGTAAGTTGAACCAGGCAATTTTTTACTTTAGCAAATTCATCTATTAAAGAATCTATATCTATTTTGTTAACAAGCTCGCTTTCGAGAAAAATTGTCAAACTATCTGCAACAAAATTCATCATCCATCTATATAAGTAAAGAACAACTACAACAACCAACTAATGAGCAATGAGCAATCAAAGCACTAAAACTAATTCCACAAGTACATTGTAAAATTACTTTTTAGTTTTTAGTGCTAACAAATTGCAAGTTTATGATGAGATATATATTTTTTGAGCAAAAAGTTAATGGTGTGATATCAGTTAAGCTTTTCATCACAATTCATAGTGACTGAATATGGGACTTCAGACTTGGCCGCAAATGCAAAGTAGTCTCAGGTAGGAATCCACTTCAGAAGATACAAAGTACAAACACAAACTAAAACTGAAGGACCCAAATGCATTTAGTCTCTCATCAATTAACTTAGCCAATGCTACTATTTTAGTCTCAACTGCTTGTTCTCAGTCATGAGCCAAAAAAAGGAAAAAATAATTTCATCACTCATTATATTATAAGAGATACACTATCAACTGAAAACAAGGATACTGCTTTTAGAACTTGAGCTCTAAGTGGTAAATTTATCATATTATCCATGACCAAAATTCTAGTCCACGATATAAAAATTTATTGTAGCACAAATTCATGATTTGTTTTTATCACTGTGTGCACTCCAAACTCCAAAGAATCTAATTTTATGGCAAGAATATTTAAGATCATAGTTATTAAAACTTAGAATTACAAATTTAGAATTTAGAAGTTAGACTTATGAAATTACCTTCAAAGAATCAAAGTTCAAACTTTAATTCTTCGAACTTCAAAGATTTTGGACTGGGTTCAAGCGTTCAGCCGTTCAGTAGGGTTGGCGCAGCGGTTCTGCATCTGCTAGTCTGCCCTCTGGAGTCTAGAATGAACAGTGCCGGCGTGCGGCGTGCCACCATGGACTGTGGTCGGCGGTAGAGCTGGAGGCGCAGACGAGCAGGAGGCCAAACAGGAGCAGAACTGTCGTTGTTTTTGGTTAAGAGCTAGGGAATTAGGGATTTCAAATTTCAGAATTACGATCGACCGGAATTTGGGGATTTAGGATAGTTTTTTTGTTGGGCCGGTATGGGTTTATTGGGCTGGCCAGTTGTGAATTTCACCCACCCCTATCCCAAGTTCCCTTACGCCTAGCCCAAGTTTTATTAACCCCTAGCCAATGACAAAATTTTTGTTGGAGGAAATTAGATATCCTGGCTCTTTTTTAGTGCTCCATTTAAATTTGCACATTTATTTGAAATTAATTATTATAAATATACCCCAAATCCATTGTAAATCTACCACCGCTTTTTATATTTTTTTATTATTTTTATAATATTAAAATTATTATTACTTTTTATTATTATTTTTTAGACGTGTACTTTTTATTATTTTATTACTAGTTTATTTTTTTATATATGTATCAAACCCTAGACACCACTCTCAATATTCTTCACCACTATTCCACCCATAAGCTGCTGCCAGCGTCCCCACCACCTCCATCGTCACAACCGTCACCCACCACCGCCACAACAACCAACCTTACATCCACTCACCACAACCAGCGCCATCACTATAACCATCCACCATGTTCACCATGCCTCATTTGCCCCCACCATTGTGACTGCACGCAATAACAAATTGACGGTGGATCATATGGGAGGCGCTGCTGCGCTTGCAACCAGACGTCATTTTCGAATCAATTACTGTTCGCCATTTTCTTTTTATTTTCTGAATAACGAATGAACTTATGCTCGCCATTTTCTTTTTTTTTCAATTTTTTATTTATTTTATTATTTTTCTGAATTTTCTCGGTGAAAGCAATATGTGTCCTCTTTTTTTTTTAATTTTTAAATAATCTGCCGTCTCCCCCATCTGTTTCACAGCAACTGCCATGAATAGGAGCAAACGTTGCTTGAAGCAGCGGCTCCTACGTTGAACAGATCTAGAAGAAATTCTCCATCATTTTACCCTTTTTTTGAATTTTTCATGGTTCCACTCCCGTTTCCTCTTTTTTATTATTATTATTTTTTAAGGTTTCTCTTAATTTTTGGTATGCTACTGAATTCCAAAATAATAATAATAATAATTTTGGGCGTGTTACCATCCTCTCATTCTCCAGCATGTTACCATATTCTAGTAAGTTACTATATTTTCAACGGGTATTTGGTGGTTTCCATTGTTCCATAACCATGATTTTGTTATGTCTTTGGTTGAATGGTAACACTATTAATATGATAGTTTTTTTGTTTTCTTAGTGTTTGTTATCCTTTCATAAAAAAATTTCACATGATTTATTGTGTTATTTGGTTGTTGTTACCATTGTTGTTAATGAATTTGAGGTGTTTGTTACCAAATTTCCAGGTGTTATGATGTATTTTCCATTTTTTCCCCTTTGTTACTAATTTTTGGTTTAATGGTAACACTCTTAACATGATATTTTTTTTGTTTTCCTGGTGTTTATCATTTTCTAAAAAATTTTCACGTGATTTATTGTGTTATTCGGTTGTTGTTACTATTTTTTTAAGAATGATTTTGAGGTGTTTTGTTACCAAATTTTTTGGTGTTATGATGTGTTTTTTCATTTTTTTCCTCTTTTTGTTGGGGTTTTTTTTTTATGTCGGTCGCTTGGTCGCAGTGGCTGTGATGGCGTGGCAGTGGTGGTGATGGTGTAGACGTGTAGTGGCGGTGATGGTGTAGAAAACCATAATTATTACTATATTATTATAATAATTATAAAATTATATTAATAATGAAAATAATAATTATTATTATAATTAAATTAATTAAAATTTTGATGATGGAACTTTTACAATTGAATGGTAATTTTGCAAATAGCTTCAAATAATAGTGTATTTTTCAAACTACTGTCAATAAATATGGTTTTTATTGAAAGAATCCAACTTTTTTTTTGTTGGACCAGGCCCGAAAATGGGCTGTGCCCGGGCCCAGTATGGCCTCCCCTTGAATCCGCCCTTAGAAGGATGATGTTATTATGCTGTTCGTCGACACACTGCAGCTATCTTCAAAGAGCATGTTTGCCCAAACCTTTAAAAAAATAAAAAGTTAGTTTTTCTTATTTGAAACAGGAAAAAAGGAAGCAACTTCTATGGTTAGCTAAAGATGCTTCTAGGTTTAAAAGTCACTTTTAACTCCCTTCCAAACATGGTTGCTTTTTCTTCTGAACTTTTAATAGAAAAGTTGGCATACTCCTTGAGCCACCGCTTAGCTACTTGTTAAAGAAGCAGAATTGCTTCTTTTTAGGCTTCCAAACACGATTCTTTAAGCTATACAAAAACTTCAAGTATTCTAATGGCTCTTGGGGGTGGTCAAGGTCACATGAACTGGTGCGCCTACTGTTCAAAGTTCAAACAAATAAACATGCACAAAAGGAAGACTATTTGCATGAATGTCTGAGAGGTGAGTTGGGGAGAGACGGATGAAGATTTTAATTTATATATGATAGGAGAACGATGAAGCCTAAAATATTCATGTAAACACTAATTATCGATTGAGTATTTATTAGAAATATATTTCATTTAACAATTATAGGAAAATTAGCCAATTGATGATAATGCCGGTTGCAATTTATGCGTAATGTGTAGTGGATTGACTTGCTGCAAATCTATGGTAGTTATTATTCTTAGTACATATTTTCACATTAATCATAATTACATATAATCCGTTAGATTAATAATTTTGCTTTGCTCATGGTACATGGTTTCATCCTGAACTTGACTCCTAAAACTACAATTTCCATGGATGATTAAATGTTGTTATCAAACTTTTATTTGATCCTTTTTTTGGCTGCATATGGTTACTAATAAATTGTATTTTAGATGATTTTTTTCTAATTGTACATGAGAAGCACCGGTTTTTGGTCATTATTAGTACTAATTCGCTATTACTATTGTTCTTTTCACTAGATCTCTAACTCGTGCATCGCACGGGGGAAAAATCTAGTTACAAATATATAGTCCGCTATTTCTTTTTGAGATGTCTCAAGAATATAGTCTTATTTCTTTATTAAGAAGTCTAATTTGCATTATTTTACTAATTTACCTTCATTTCATAATTAGTTAAAATATTAATTTTAAATTCTACTAATTAACTAATAAGGGTAAATTAATCAATAACACGGATTGTCAAATGTATGTTTCTAATATAATTCTTAATTCAAGTGAAGAAGTAAAATGAACTATATATTTAGGAGTTAGGACGGAGTGAGTAATTTTTTTTGAAATCATTTTTTTAAGTAACGTAAAAAGACACAAATTTATATTTCTATCCACCCAATTTTATTGTCATTATGGTATTACCTCCTCACCGCTACAAAAAAGGAATAAGACCTTTCCCCCTTTTTTATAATACAAGTGGGAGATAGAAGAAGGGAGAGAAAAACATGGGAGTGGCAGGTCTAGTTCGAACTCGGGAACTCCTTCCAGAGCGTGAGAACTTAATTACTACAACTCTTATTCGACCCAATTCCCATTTTTCAATTAATTAAAATGTCTTTTGGAATATCTAGCGGAAGCTCTGACTTCTTTGTCACTAGCAATGTGTGAGAACTAATATGTGAATATAAACACGATATATCAACCAACAATAAGAAATTTCCTACATGTCACCTCTCGTTGGAATCCCACAAAAAATATAAATCTTTGTCTTTATATTTTAATTAAGATTATTGGTAAATAGGTGATTTCAATAACAAATCTGACAAATTTAGACAGTAAGGACCTTTTTACAATGAATAATGATAGGTCAAGGTTTACAAAACCAAATTGGAAAACCATAGGATCGACTTCTGATCCACTAAATATATGATCCATTTGTGCAAATTAGCCTTCTGTTTCCTTCTTTTTTTTATTCTTATTCTTATATATAATTATTAAACTGGTATACTATACCACTTTGTGAGAGACAATTGAAATCTGAGCAATAATTTTTTTCTTTTTGTATTTATTATTTATTATAGGAGAAAATATCTCTTATAACCGGTGATTTGTCTTCAACTTGCGATGGTTAATTTAGATCAATAAATCTTTTTGAAGATCAATAAATCTTTTTGAATATGCAACTTTTACTTAAATTTTTACATACATGTCTGTGGTCATGTGATGACTTTTAATTTGAACTTGATATGATGTAGAGGAAAATAAGATCTTGTCAAGTGTCCTATGCGTAAAAAAATTAAGTAAATTATTACTTACAAATAAACTTATTGAATTCATATCAAGGCAATATAGATAAGTTCGTGCATTGTGTATTGATCTATCAGTGTATTTTTCTTTTTTTTCATTTTGTTCGCATTTATTTATTTTTTTGATGTTAAAGGGACCAATGCAAGACGGTTCAGGGCATCATTCATCGTTGCCATCCCTTTTGAAGCAGAACCCCATCGGCTTCGAGACAGATCGTAAATTTTTGTCATCATAATATAAGAAAGTCGGTTTTGGGGGAAAAAAGTCAGCTTGATCTAGTACCAGCATGGTGCCAATTTGTATATAATTAGAGCATCTCCAATGCATTTTTTTTAAATAACTAAGTCCACTTGAAGAAAGAGAAAGAAACAAAAAAATTGCGTGTGTAACACCCCGTGGAATTTCAAAAAAATTTCATAGTGGCATTTTTGGACGATAATTTAATCATTTCTTGAATATTGCTCAATTAGTAGCAATTGGTAAGAAAATTTTGTAATTGGGTAGTAAGTAGTGACGTTTTTTAAGACTTTGAAATATTTTGTTTGCCATGACGAGAATGAAATGATAGCTTGAGTTTATATCGATTATTTTTATCGGTTAGTGGTGTTGCCAAAAAAATGATTATGTCTAATCGGGAAGTGAGTTCGGGCAAAAGAAATGCTTAAAACTAAAATGTTGCACTTAATTAGTATAAGTTGAAAACACCAAGATCGAATTATGGAAACCCGCTAAATAGAAGGACTCATTAAGCAATAAAGGAAGAAAAATCTAGATGACACTTGTCCATTTAAAAAAATGCTCACATGAATTAAATTTGGAAACACTTGGCACTTTGATTGGTGAGATGAATCCCCAAGCCTCCAATTGGACTTATTTTGATTAGCTAATTGAAAATTATCTAAGGACAAATGGCCAACTTTTTATAGGTGGAACTCAAGTTTTTCTACAAATAATCTAAGAAATTCGTCCATAAAAGGAATTAGCCATGGAACATCATCAAAAGGCTTTCAAAACATTTCTTTTGTCCCTCAAACAAAACTCTTTTTATATACATATTAAACCCCTACAAGCTACCTTGTTTAAGAAATACTCAAGGATTTGAGGGGATTTTGCTACATATAAACATCCAATAATCTTTAAAAAGGCAAGAACTGTGAGTAACTAATACGTTGGTTCCTTCTCATGCATAAGTTTTTAAAAGAAAACTTGTGTTTAATGCATTGCTATGATAAGAATTAAAGTGTTTTCTTGCATTTGAACCACTAGTATTCCTTTACCCGTCTTGTATTGGCTTGTTTTGAATTGTTTTCATACTATGACATATCCAATGACTCCGGAATAGGGATGACTACTATGGTATTTGATTGGATTAATATTGAGATCGGAAGAGCACACGTCTGAATGGGTCAACCGGGGTTTTAGTGTGGATCCACTTATCATTATATTGCCATGATCAACTTGGCATTTGAATGATATCATTGCGCTCTATGGGTAGTAGGTAATTCTAATGCTTGGTCCCTATCATGCATTTGAAAGGTTTGTGCATCTTTATGTTTTCTCGAACTTAAAAATGAAAAAAAAAAATTTGTGTAACCTTGTGGCTAACCAAGATATTGTGTTACTCACGGGGTACGTTGTACTCATCTAGTGTTTATTTTCCTTTTTGTAGATGATCAATCGAAAAATATATGAGCACCAAGCCGAAGATTGGAGGATGTCACCAGACCAAATCAAGATTATGCATGTAATAGAGACGGATTTTTGGGCGTATTATGAAGAAGCTTCGTTGTTCCTTATGTACTTGGAAACAACATATGAATTTAGTGTCTTTTATACATACACCCACGCACTCCTCCACTATGGTAAAGTTTGAAAAGACAAACCCATGTTTTTCACCTAATGATAGTCTAATAAGCGAGTAGAAGTGATAGAGCAAGTATATGTATGAATAAGGAAGAAACATGGTGTGTAATGTAATGGTATAAGAAACACTTTTGCTTAGATTGGGAACCTCTTGTCCGGTTGGTAAAACAATAAAATGGCTTTTTTGTAATTGTTCGTGCATACTTGTTTTGGTGATTAATCTAGACATGAAAAAAAAAGTTCATAATTAGCCGTATGGCCAAATTAATTTAACTTTCACAAATGCAAATGAATCTAGCAACCATCTTGAAACGAATGGGGAATAAAAAGAAAAATCACATTGGGTTTTATGAAAATTTGACAACTTATTGAAATAGCACGTCTCGTCCTTGTTAACACTTTAACTATTTTAGAATGGACAAAAGCTTCCGCCATCGTCTAGAGAAATAACTTAACATTATATGGTAAAATAACTTTGAAAGGTAAGCCGAGACGTGAAGTGAGAACTCGAGTGGGAGTAGGATATCTCAAGTGATAGAGACGGACTTTTGGGGTTCTTACGAGGATGCCCCACAATTCCTAATGTATTTGGGCACTACATATGAACTCAATGTTTATTGTGCCTACACTCATGCCCATCTCTACCGCGATAAGTTTATGGTTGATAAACTGATGTTTTTCACTTAAGTGTAGTAGCCTAATAGCGTGACTAGTTAATATGACACTAAATATAAGAACAAACTTAAGTATAGGCACACACTCACAACTCGGCATGTGAAGTTAAAAGAATAACTTTTGTAAGAATTGGAGGCCTATTTAACATGTAAAGGCTCTCCAATTATGTAACTCGGCAAGTGACAATAAAACTTTATTTACTATCCTAACTTGTTGTGTGTTCTTTACACCCTACTCGATTGGGCAAAAATGACTGTGTATAAAAAAGTAAATAAATAGGTAAGTAACCATCCATATCTATAGATTAATTGTAGTGATAAGATAAGGCCACTTTGAATATAAAGAAGAACTATATTCCAATACTCTTTTGAAAACCAAATTGTTAGTTTCGTCCCTCGTTGCTAATAGATATTAAAAATAAAAGCTTCTGCGAACAAATAACTTGTTAAAACTGTTAGAACAACGGAGGTGTGACAACGTGAGTCCGATAATTTTATTTATTTTCTTTTAGTCACTTTTCTCTCATTTACACTTATTTTCCTCACTTTTCCTTCCTCGTGTCCTTTATAAGGTCTCAAAATACACCTCCATCTCCACCTCTTCAACTATTATTTTATCATTATTTTTGAATTTCTTTCTATATATCTCATCTTTTTCAATTTTCCCTTTCTTTTTTCCTGTATCTCTTTACATTCACGTTCAATTAAAAAGTAATTATCTTCTGTCTATCTCTTTCATCCAAATTATCACAACACCACACTTTCCCATTAAAGATGCTCTTACATGTCAACTCAGCTTGATCCACATCATGTGCATTTTGCTCATAATGTGAATTTTGCTCACATCACCTACATTTTTGTTCTCAATTCACATTATCATTGGATATGCTATAATATTTAGCTTTTCAGTGCAAGTCTTAAGTCATACTTGGAGGGATTGCTTTGTATTGTGAATCCTATAATTGATTAGACTTTCGAGTTTGGGTGTAAGCATATTTATCCTGGCATATTTTTGTTCAAATTCCGTCAATAGAGTGCCAAAATCCCATTCAAAAGAGGAGTAGGGTTCCTTACGAGTTTTAGGTTCAAGGATTTGAGGTTTTGGCCTTTCGAGATTCAACTTTGAGGACTTAACCGTTAGTGGGTGTCATTTGATAGTGTCATGTGTCACTTCAAATTTTCATTGTGTGAGTTGCTCTATTATTTGAACCAAAAATAAGAAAGATAAAAAAGAGAAGGCATTGCTGATTCGTAAAGTAATCATCATTAGTAAAAATGAGTGAACACTGAACAGGGAGTTATATTTTACAGTTTGGTGAAACATGTAATAATACAAGTTCAACCGGCATTAGTTCAATTTATTCATTTACTATATGTATTTTTGGAGCAATGAGTAAAAACTAAACATGGTGATGAAAATTAATATTATGTTTAAAATATAATTTGTTTGGCAGATTTCTATTTTTAGAATAAAACTAAAACGCAAAAGCGGCTAAAATGTACGAGTTTTTCTATATAACTAATGTTGGTTCTTAATAGGAACCAACATTGTTTCTATAAAATTTCTTGTACCACACTTTTTTTTTTTTTTTTTGAGTAAATTGTACCCCACTTTGTTGATTGAAGGTAATTCAACCTTCTCCACTTTTTTTGAAGAGGAAAAATTACACTTGATGTCCTTGACCTCTTCAATAAGTATAATTGGATTGCTAACTTTTCATTTTTCATAGTAAAGTTCCCTACGAGTCAAATGATCTTTGGATTTGTTCAACCTTTCATTCGAGTAGGACAAATAGACTTCGACATACGTGATCCATATTAAAAAAAAATGTGATTGATAGGGAAATCGAATACTGCTTAATGTATTTTGTGCCAAAATAATTTATATCAAATTTTATAAAATTCATGTTACGTGCATCTATGCACATACATGAGAGGGGAGGTGCTATAATGTCGCCTCTCCTACGTAAGGCCTATAAAGGAGATATCTTTACAAGGTAAGACTCAATCAGGTTATGACACCTTCACAGGATGACGTAGCACACTTATACACTCACATAGGATAGAAGGGGAGGGCAGACGGCATAGCAACACCTCTCCTAAGCAAAGGGTCTATAAAGGATATATCTTCACAAGGTAATGATTCAATCTGGGTATGACAACTTCGTGAGGTGGTGTACGCATGTATCTATACGCCCACATACGACGGGAGACGTGCCATAATAATACCTCCTAGATTTGCTTGAAGTTTTCAGGTAAAGACTATTGTCTACACATCATGCAAGATACGCTATCTAATTCATAGATACAAGTCTTATATATCGGAAAGGCATTAATTAGTCAATATAAAATGCTGAAAGTTTAGGCTAATTCTTCTATTTTGTCTGAGTGATCAAATCGTTGTTCAAAAAATTTAATTGATATGAGAAAAATATAAAAATTGATTACCAATTTAACGAATTATTAAAACTTTTCACTATATATGATAATTCGGTTACAACTAGAAAAAATTTCATTTACTAAGAGTATGATTAATGTCGGGGAAAAAACCCAAAACTCTCAAATTTGAGTTTTTCCCCCAACAAACTCAAATAGTGTATAACATATGGGGGATAAAATCCTATTCTTGGGGTACTAATGGATAAACCCATTAGCCCATTCATTCTTGTCCCACAAATTTATTTCTAAACTAATCAAATTGTGACACATGTCCAAAATATTGTTTTTCCCTACAAATTATTTGAAAATAGGTATATTCCACTTGATTTTTTTCCTTTAATTTTTTCCCTTTAGAGCAAGATTAATATGGGGCAAAAACTCCAAAGTGAAAATTAGAAGGGGAAAAACCCTATTTGAAAAAGAGAAGAAAAAAATCAAAAGAGCAAAAACAATTGCAAGGGTGAAAAAAACCTAAAAGAGGGGCTAAATTTAGCCCCCTCTTTACCACTTCCCCCCATGTGCAAAAACCCACCTTATTCAACCTATACATTATTTGGCTTAAGGGGGAAAAACCCCAAATTTGAGTTTCCCCCCATTTGTTTACATGCAAATAATGTAAAGGGGAATAACCCTATTTTTGGGTTTTTTCCCCCACATTAATCATGCTCTTAACTTTTTCTCTCTATAATAATCTTACTCTAATCTACAACCAACTATTATAAGGAAAAAATAATATCGAGTTTTACCACACTTAGTTTTCTACTATTTAAACAATCAAAAAAGAGTTAAAAAAACTCTGAAAACAAATTTTCCTCTCAAATTGCTCTATGACCAGTCACTACCTTGCTAATCAATAATAACTTACCAAATTTTGGACCACCCCTAGTATTCTTTTGCCCCGTTCATCAAGAAATTAAGCTAGTGTCTAGGAGTGGGCATTTTAACCAACCACCCCCACCCCCGACAAACAAATCAAACTCACCATGCTCATTCCGTTGAAGGGCACACTTAGGCGGCCGGCGAACTATGACAGTATGGTATTAGGTAAACTATTAATCCAGTATATCATTGCAATAATTTGCAATTGTTACTAGCCTCACATATTGATACCAGCCTGCCTCACATAATCCAGTAAACTATTGACAGCAGTAAACTTAGCTAATCTAATTGCCAAGAAACTTCATTTGATAAACTTTTGGTTCATAGCATAACGCAAATAGAATAAGCATTATACAATTACTCTCCAGATCTCAACCCAAAATTCTAACAAGAAACGGATAAAGGTCCTGCAGCTATTGTCATAAAAACAAAGGTTAAGATGAGCATAAGCCTAAAGAGCGTCACCAGTGATTAAAATTATAAGTCTGATTAAAATTCTACAAAAATTATGAACGAAAATCAGAATTCTACAAACATATATATACCCAAGGCAAGAAACCTGAAACTGAGCAAAGCTTCACAAATGTTTTATGGGGAATTAACAACCACTTTCATTTACAACCCCCCACCAGAAAAAAAAAAAAAAAGAAAAGAATCTCACCTTGAGACAAAGTTTACGGAACTATAACTGTTGGAACACGAGCAAAAGACAGAGACAAAGTCGCGCATCACAAGCCCACCTTTGAAACACGAGTCCAATCCCAAGTTTGAGCCGATAGCCGAGGTGCTGGAACAATCGCCGGTGAGTGGAGGGATGATGCAATCGCGTGGGTAGGGTTTTTGGAGGAGAGAGGAACCCACAGGTTTTCTGGAAATGAGGAAAGAATGGTCTACCAAGTAAATCTCTTTTCAAGTTGAGGGTATTTTAGACATTTCAGCATCTTTGGTAACCTCTCGGGTAGGCGATATGTAGTACGAGTATCATTTTTCTTTACTTCACCTGCAAAGAGACACTTTTCCTCTATTTGTACTGATCGCACTATTAGATATGCTCTTAAAAGAAATTGAAGAACAACTTGAAAAAAATTGACACGAAATAAGAGAAAACCTGTCGAACCTACCTAACACGACAAGAACCGTCTCTAGTCTGACAAAAGATTAATGCACTAACCCTGTGTTTCCCTTTCGTATGGCAAAAAAAAAAAAAAAAAAGGAAAATTTGTGTTACTTGAAACAAATTCAAGCCTTCAAATACGAAATCACGTCATTAATCTTCAAAAAGTTACTACCATTTACGCGACATTTTTATGGAGAGTCGAGTCGTATCAAGAAGTTTACAGAAAGGTATTGCTGTATTGGATCATTGTCCTCAAATAACACTTCTATAGATTAATGAATGGATAGTCACAGAGGTCGTGCAAATAATGGCATATATATCATTAAAATGTGGATTAGGAAATTGTTCCAACTAATTAGGTTGAAAACATTGCTGGAAAATTAATCATTCCCACCTAAATCCCTACCAAATCATTATTTTTTGTTCACTTTCTTGAATCCGTAGCAAGTGATGAAAGTGATTTCCCATCTTTCACCACCATATTCCTCATCTTAGAAACCAAGGCAAATCATAATTAACTTTTCATACCATAATAAATAAATAAATTTTCTCGTTGGGTTGTCCGCTCATTTTTAATTTAGTTATTTGAAATTTAGTTATGTTGAATCTTTCGATTGCTGTATTAACTAATATATATCTCAGAAAACAAATTCAATTAAATAACTAAAAGTCAACAACATATATTAGTTTATTACGGAGAAATCACGTCTAATGTTGATAGGTAGTTTCTGTCGCCAAATAAAATTTACCATAAATTAAATTCTGCTCTTAACACTTTTGAATTCGACTCCAAACACCTTTAATTGCACCACTCGATCGGCCATCTCTGTTAAACAGTTTAAACATAACAATAATAATTAATAAGATTAACTTAGTATGGATGATGAATGTGTAATGATTGTTTATTAGCGAGTGTGACACATAACAAAAATAATTGATTAATTTCAATTTCTTTTTCTTTACTTCTGTGCTAAACCGGCAACGATTCAGTAAGATTATTAATTTTCTTCTACCAATTACCAATACAATACCAATTCCACCCAACATACTCCAAATGGTACAAAAACCTCCTCTTAGCAACCCAAACTTTGAAGAAACCAAAGAGGCCGGCCTAAAGGGCTTCTCCAAACCGATGAAGCCACCTCCATCCTCCTCTCCTTCCGTCGTCCTCCAGCGCAAGGCTCGCCTCCCACCTTTTCTTTTCGCTTTACTAGCCTTCATCTTATTCGTCACCATCCTCTACGGGGAAGATTTCAGCTGTCTCTTCGGCCAGTTTGATTCTGATCATAATAGACACCTCCACACCATTGCAGCTAGTAAGAGACTCAACATAAATACGTATTCACATCTGGTATGCTGGACTGGACGTACTGTGTTACACATACATGTACATTATATGCAAAAACTAGTCCGTTTCACATGTTCAGTTATGTCTAGTCTAGCGTACTTTTGTACATAAATCACATCCTACGGAGCTACTTTCTTTGTATAATTATGCTTAATATGGGGATTTTGCTTTGGTGTTAGAAAAGAGAGAAAAGTTGGCTTTTGCCATTGGAGAGACAGAGAAGGGATGCGATATATTCAGAGGGAGGTGGGTGAGGGATGAGGCAGCTCGACTGCACTATGAGGAATCAGAATGCCCGTACATTCAGCCGCAGTTGACATGCCAGGAACATGGCCGGCCGGACAAGGAATACCAGCACTGGAGATGGCAACCTCATGGTTGTTCCCTTCCAAGGTCCCTAACTAATTTGCATCTACTGAAAATGACATTTCTTCAGTTTTCTTCATACCTGATGTCAGTTCAACCAGTCAACCAAATCAGTTTGTTAACTTTACGAATTTTACAGTTTCAACGCGACATTAATGCTCGAAACACTTCGTGGAAAGCGAATGTTGTTCGTCGGTGATTCTCTAAATCGTGGCCAGTATGTGTCACTGATTTGTCTTCTTCACAGAGTCATCCCTAAACATGCTAAGTCAATGAAAACTTTTGGTTCTCTCACTGTTTTCACGGCCAAGGTGAGATTCAACTCTTACCATTAAAAGCATTTCAGCATTTCAATTTCAAGAAACTGAAGCTTGCTGGGATTCATATCTGTAGGATTACAATGCTACAATAGAGTTCTACTGGGCACCATTTCTTCTGGAATCAAACTCAGATGATGCAATTGTACACAGAGTAACTGACAGAATTGTTCGAAAAGGTTCAATAAATAAGCATGGAAAGCACTGGAAAGGAGCCGATGTAATCATATTCAACACTTATTTGTGGTGGATGACTGGACTAAGATTCAAGATTCTGTAAATCCTTAACTCCCAAGTGTACAGAATTTGGGTACTTGTTTTCTCTCTCTCTCTGGTTCTTGAAAAATATTAATCATTGTATTGTGCAGGCAAGGATCCTTCGATGATGAAGAAAAGGATATTGTGGTGTTACCAACTGACGATGCTTATCGAATGGCAATGAAAAGCTTGTTGAGATGGGTGAACAAGAACATGGATAACAACAACACGCGAGTCTTCTTCGCCAGCATGTCTCCCTCACATGAAAAGTAAGTTGAACAATCTTTAGACTTGGGAAATGACAACTATGAAATCTGTATACCCGTGTTGAAAACAAGATATAAATGAATTCTGCAGGAGTATTGAATGGGGAGGTGATCCAAATGAAAACTGTTACAATGAAACAACACCGATAGAAGATCCAGAGTACTGGGGATCAAGCACTCGAAGAAGCATAATGCGGATTATTGGTGAAGTGTTCAGCAAATCAAAAGTTCCCATTACCTTCCTCAACATCACGCAACTGTCAAGTTACAGAAAAGATGCACATACAGCAATCTACAAAAAGCAATGGAGCCCGTTAACCCCAGAACAGCTAGCAAACCCGGTGAGTTATGCTGATTGTGTGCACTGGTGTTTACCCGGGCTTCAGGATACTTGGAACGAGCTTTTGTTCGCTAAGCTTTTCTATCCCTAACAAGGATTAACACACAAGAGGCAGCTGAAGAAGTTTCGAAAGTTGAAACATCCTCAGATTCTAAAAGATGTAAATCACCAATCTAGGAATTATTTGCAGTTTCCTATGTTCACAAGAGAGCTGGGCATACAGAACATGCCCAGTCCCCTCCAGATTTGCCCAACTCTGTAACAATATTGTTAAAGAACTGCTGGAAAAGATGAAACTAACACGTTTACATACATATTTTCTTGCGGTAGTAGCCACGACATCAACCCATGCATTATTGCACATATAACTTTTATGTTTTACCCCTTCAAGAAAGAGAGGGGAAAAAACTTTATTTTCTAAGAACGATCTACTGAGTTACAGGACACAACCTTCATTGATATGGTACATTGGATTGCTTTTATCTGTACAGAAAGATGATTATTACTTGAAAAACATTCTAAATCTAGACTACAATCAGTATTTTCGACCAATCTAAAACTTGGTTATGTTTTAGCATACAAGACAAGGGAAAGGCTAAAAAAAAGGCTCCCCTGTCAGCCAAAGTTCCTATGTATTTCAGGAGTAATGGAAAACTGTAAAAACAAAAGCTTCATCTCAGCCAACCAAGAAGATGGTATAGTTGATTGTCTTGTACAAACTGCATCCTGTTATTGTCCCAAGTTGGAATCTAGATCAAGAAACAAGGCATCCAATGTGAAATTAGAATCCTCCAGTCTTCCAGGTTTCAAGAAATCGAAGCCATAGTCAACTTCAGAAGGTGCTTGTTTGATGTGGGGAAAACTGTCAAACAAGTTTGCATCTGAATCCTTCAGCAGGTATTCAGCGCCTGGATTCTGTACATTGGTATAAGCACCCAGTCCTGCTACACCAGTTTGTGGACCCATTCCAACTTGAGGCCCTGAAACATTAGGATCGTACTCTAAAGCAGCTAGTAACTCGTCCGCATCAAACACCTCATCAAATGAGAAATCATCTAATTGTGGTGGTCCAGGCTTAGATCCCAAGTCATTGAAAGGAGTACGCTCATCCTTTACATCGAAGGATCCAATTTGAATGTCGTGCTTGGAGTCCTTTATAGGTTCTTCCTTTACTTCCTCCTTCACCTTACTCATAGGGCTATCATCAGTCGATATTGTAATTTTACTGTCCTCGTAATCCATCTTGGAAGCATCAACTTTCATTGTCACATCATTGTTGGGGCAAACCTCAGAGAGACTGGATTCCAAAGAATCACATGTAGATGCAGTCAGCATGGACGAAAGATCTTGTTGCTTTGATGAATTGCGATTTGGAAAATTAAGCCGAGCATGATTTCCATACATTGCCTTTGCAGCCTCATCATAAGCAAAAGCAGCTTCAACTGCATTGCTAAATGTGCCTAACCACAGCCTACTTCCCCCTTGTGGCTCCCTAATTTCGGCAACCCATTTACCCCATGTTCTCTGTCTAACACCTCTGTACTTGAAACGAGCATTTTCAGGGCCTCCTTTACCCTTCATACATCCTTTCTTTGATCCCTTAGCAGGAGCCCTACGCCTGCGCTTATTCTCACCATCCAAAAATTCTAGTTTATTGTTGTATTCCTTCCACCTTGCGAGTGTCTCTTCAACACTTTTAGGTCCCTCTTTTCTTCTTCTTGACTTCCTTTTTCTTGAAAGATCAGGCTGAGACATCGGATAAGAAGCTTGATCAAGAACTGCCATCCGTGGTTTTCTGCAAGAAACGAAGAAAAATTTTCTTAGTGCCACACATTCCACTAAACAAAACGAATGTCCATCCAAGAAAAGATACATATTTCTAAAATTATTCAGAATCACATCAAATTCCAAATAAAAACTATGACAACTTGACTAAAGACATATTTAGTAAAGCCCCCCAAATAATTCCAGCTTAAATTCAATTCTCCACACTATTCCACAATGCTTAAACAAATAAACCTATCCCTAATAGGTCGTAATGGGAAATCTAAAATCAATCAAGAACAGCTATCCCAGAATACACACCAGAAACTCGAACCCAGAAAACCCACAGTCAAGAATCCATAGAAATCAAACAAATATATAGCAAAAACATCACGTATTGCGGTATTGGATTAAGTAAACATACCCTTCAACAACTTCTCCTGTCATGCCACTCTCCAACCGATATCTAATCCCTTTACCGAAAATTGTTTGGCCTTTAACAAAATATCAGCTTTTCCGCTTTCCTTGGTTTTTGTTCTGCAGTGTAATACAATAGCTTAGAATTAATCGTTTCGGTAAACTTCAAAAGCTCCGGCCTCTTTTCTTGAATATATATACACGAGAGAGAAAATCTTCTTGGGAAGTATTTGTGGGTATTTATAGGCTACAGCCTTCCGTAGACAGGCAATATTATTGCTTCAGTGGTATCCGTGCGCAGATATCTCGGCTTTTCCAATTCCATTTTTAATTCTTTTTCGATGATGATGTGGCGTTCAAAGCAGCGGAAAGCTACACCTGTCCGTTGAGGCTTTGACCCCAATACCGCAACCCTAGTCGATAAATTCCTTGTATGTTTAAAATCTGATCAAATCAAATCATAACCACATTCGCATAATAGTCTTCAAAGATCTCTCGAAAATTTTATTACAAAAGTTTTTATCTCACGTATCTATATAGATACATATTACATGAATTTGAAGTACAAATTGTGTGTATCGATATATGTTATATACAGTGAGAGACTTTGTTATAAAATTTTCGAGATGTTTTAAATATTTTTACATATTCACATATAAAATTTATCTATACTATGCAAACCTTTACCTTTCATTTTTAATAAATTTATTTGGATTATTGGCGTAAAAAAGTCCTTACCTTTGAGTTATTTTGTGGAAATCGCTCCTACCTTTCATTTCTTAGCAATTTCATCTCCACCTTTATATTTCTTGGCGGAATTCATCCCTGCCGTCATTTGCCGTTAATCTTTCCGTTTTTCAACCTTTATTTTTGTAATATTATATATATACACTTATATTTTATAAAGTCTAAATTAATACATTAATTATTATTTTTTGTATTTTAAAAAAATTAATGCACTCAAATCTAAATACGCTAATAAAATGTTAGATAATATTCAATAAGATAAGTGTGTTTTATTTTATTATGTTATTTTATAGGATTCAGAACTGATTACTAAATATACGTATAGTTAAAAAAGTATAACAAGTAAAATGATTAACAACGTTGCCGCCTAAATGAAATAAAATATAATTTGATTATCTGATAATTTTTTTTGAATATTACACACACATACATAGATATATATATACGCTCTTCAACAGTGTCGAAACTATCAGAAGAATTGAAAAGAATATATGTGTATGATATTCAAAAAAATTATCAGAGAATCAAATTATATTATATTTTATTTTGTTAATTATTTTGCTTGTTATACTTTTTTAACTATACGTCTATTTAGTAATCAGTTCTGAACCATTTAAAATAACACAATAAAATAAAAAGCACTTATCTTATTTAATTTTCTCTAACATTTTATTGGCGTATTTATATTTAAATGCATTAATTTTTTTAAAATACAAAAAATAATAATTAATGCATTAATTTATACTTTATAAAATATAAGTGTGTATATATAGATATAATATTACAAAAATAAATGTTGAAAAATGAAAAGATTAACTGCAAATGACGGCAGGGATGAATTCCGCCAAAAAATGTAAAAATGGGGATGAAATTGCCAATAAATGAAAGATAAAGACGATTTCTACAAAACAACAAAGATAGGGACCTTTTGCGCCAACCCAATTTATTTAGATAAACGGCTTATATTTTATCATCATTGTTATCTTTCTTATTTTTATATATCGTTATTATCTTTTTAATAAAATTAGTATATAACTTTTTTTATTTTACTTTGAGTTGCTTTGAGCTAAAGAAATTTCAGCTTTTATCATTTTGGTAATACTTACTTTGTGGCAAAAGAGGATGGCTCTTGATGGAAATAAGATCTAGAGCTTGTCTGATGCTTTTTATTTGTTTTTTTTTTTTTTTGTCAAATTTATAATTTTACCTATCATTGATTTGATATTTAATTTGATAACTACTCAATTATAACCACATATTTCACACATTTTTACATGCATTCCCAATACACATTTTACCACTCTCATTTTTATAAATTCTATAAAAAAGAGCAAATAAATAGCTTCAAACAAGCTCCTGGTTTTTTATTTTGGATTTGTAATATTGATTGAACATTTTCCATATAAGTATGAGTAATATATATAAACACATTAGCATTAAACACCAATTCACATGTTATCATCTCATCATTTAATACTACGTGTGGTGCCACGTAAACTGGTACTTAAAATTATTAGTACTACATCGAATTATTCATATAAACATATATACTTGATTTGAAAATTATCAGCTTTTATCATTTTGGTAATACTTCCTTTGTGGCAAAAGACGATGGCTCTTGATGGAAATAAGATCTAGAGCTTGTTTGATGCTCTTTATTTGCTCTTGTTTTGTCAAATTTATAATTTTACTTATCACTGATTTGACATTTGATTTGACAACTGTTCAATTACGACCACATATTTTACACCTTTTTACATGCATTCTCAATACACATTCTACATCTCTCTTCTTTATAAATTATACAAAAAAAGAGCAAATAAAGAGCTTCAAACAAGCTCCTAGTTTTTTATTTTGGATTTGTAATATTGATTGAACATTTTTCATATAAGCATGAGTAATATATATAAACTCAGTAGCATTAAATACCAATTCACATGTCATCATCTCATAATTTAATACTACGTCTGGTGCCACATAAACTGGTACTTAAAATTGTTAGTACTACATCGAATTATTCATATAAACATATATACTTGATTTAAAAATTATCTAGTTTCCATTGTTGGTACATTATGATGCTAGCAACTTGTCTCTATATGTAAATTTGACCAATTAATACCAATTGATAGTTTTCTATTGTTAGACCCGTAAAATCGGCATCAATATTAGTAGTTGACATGATAATGGTGCCCGTTGTCGCAAGCTAGTAAGAAATTGTAGTTGATTTTTAAAAATAAAAACAAAATAGTCTTAAAGATTTTTTTTAATAGCACAAAAAAGTCTACAATAAAGACTAGAATATTGCTATATAGTACCAGTGGTATTTGACACTAGTCTAAGTGACAATCAATATAGTATTAAATGATAAGTGAAATTAAATGTTTGAAAAAAAGACTTACTTGATGTAATTTATCATTTAGTGTTACTTTAATATAGTGTCAAATACCAATAGTGATAAATACTATTACTCTAAAAACTATTGTGTTTAAATGAGGTTTATAGTAGAATGTTTATTATTGTCGTTGTCTCGAGTAGTTGATGTTTTCGATGATGTAAATTAATTGTTTCTTTTTCCTTTTGAAATGAATGTAAATTAGAAAAGGTGGTAACTATTAAAAATAACCTAACATTAGACGTCTAGTATCGTAACAATATCAAATAGAGATGTGGTATAGTATCAACAACTAATATGAGCAATCATTATCTATACAAATCACATTGGTGCCTAATATATTTACTAGACCATCTTTCTGAGAGTACTTCTACAAAACTAGATAAGGCTCTTTTAACCCTTATTTGGCACGAATATAATAAAAGTAGCCCCACATGGTGAGGGGTTGCTTTTGTAGATTCATGTCATATCAAGGTAAGGAGCCTTGTCTATTTTCTTAGAAAATTTCATCTTTCTGATTCTCTAACAATACTATATATATATATATGTATATATATGATTGATCAAAATCAAGTAGTGTAATGAGTTTTTTTAAAGATAAAACTAATTTTTGGGCCCCAACTCTCAGTCATTGTATACAAAGTTTGAGTCGTAACATGTTAATTCGGGACGGAGCACGTAATGTAAAGTTACCTTTTTTTTTTTTTTTCCGGGGTCTTGGGGTGGGGGTGGGCGTGGGGGATGTAATTTACATTTTACTTACATGATTTCCTTTCTTTTGCTTTTTAATTCACAAGTTTTTCCAAAAACATAAGAGGCGAAAAGGCGTGGGGCCAAACACAGTTGATCTAATCCAATGCGAGCAAGTCTTCAAATAGCAGATAATTAGCATAAAAGGTTCCTACCTTTCAAGCCTTTTGTGCAAATCGTCCTTACTTTTTATTTTTTGGTAATTTCGTTCTCACTTTTGTATTTTTTGGTAAAAATCATCCCTGCAGTTAAATCCCTCCATCTGTTAACTCTATTTTGAATATTATATATATAATATATTATATAAAGCCTAAATAATGCACTAATTAGTATTTTTTGGTAGAAATCATCCCTGCAGTTAAATCCCTCCATCTGTTAACTCTATTTTGAATATTATATATATAATTATATTATATAAAGCCTAAATAATGCACTAATTAGTATTTTTTGTATTTTTAAAAAATTAATACACTCAAATCTTAGTACATCAATAAAATATTAGATTCGATTAAATATTAGATTAGATTAAAGAAGAGAAATGAATTTTATTTTATTTGTTTTATAGGGTTCAAAACTGAGTATTAAACAGATGCATAGTTAAAAAGGTATAATACGCAAAATAATTAACAACGATGCCGCATAAATAAAATAAATTATAATTTGATTCTCTGATAATCTTCTTGAATATCGTATATATATGTATGTATGTATATTCTCTTCACTTCTTCCGATAATTCAGACTGTTGAAAAGAATATACATACATATATATATATATATATATACGATATTCAAGAATACTATTAGAGAATCAAATTATATTTTATTTTATTTAGGCGGCACCGTTGTTAATTATTTTGCTTATTATACTTTTTAACTATGCATCCGTTTAATACTCAGTTTTGAACCCTCTAAAACAAATAAAATAAAAATCACTTATCTTCTTTAATCTTATCTAATATTTTATTGACGTATTAAGATTTAAGTACATTAATTTTTTGAAAATACGAAAAATAATAATTAATACATTAATTTAGGCTTTATATAATATAATTATATATATAATATTCAAAATAGAGTTAACAAACGGAGGGATTTAACGGCAGGGATGATTTCTACCAAAAATTGCAAATGTGAGAATGAAATTGTCAAAAATGAAAAGTAAGGATGATTCGCACAAAAAGCTTGAAAGGTAGGGACCTTTTGC
>CAVNYN010288744.1:0-16586 GCA_963692815.1 Nyctanthes arbor-tristis | reverse complement strand
GTTGATACTATTAGAGGATCGAGATTTGCATTTAAAATTCTGAGAAGAAGTTTATACTTTACAGTCAATCTTGAAGCAGGAAACTCTTTGGGAGATGACCACATGGATTCTGTAAGCTCTAGAGCAACCTTGTCATCTGAGACAGACATTTCAACTTCACCGACCGGATTTTCCGTGCCTAACCATCCTCTCAGACTAGCAGGATTGAAACTTATCATCCTACCGCTTACATATATCTGTGAAGAAAAAAGACACTTCCCAAGTCCATAATCTTTAGGAACATTTGCGTAAATTCTCTCACTACCGTTTTGTTCACTTTCCCTTGGAAATTAAACAACTTTTGAAGATGAAACTATCCAACAATCTCAGGTACGTCAAATTTCTTAAAATCAGAAACAATCACTCTTTCCTCATGAACAAACTTTCTGTACTTCACACTTCTTAAATAAGTTCTCAGTTTCTTTGCCAGAAAAGTAAAAACTTACAGGTTTAAAGGAACACATTTTTCCTTGAATCTCAGGGGGCACAAAATCCTTTGGATCTATTTGCTTTGTGATTGGAAGTGCTTCAAAAATTTCCCTCTTTGGCTGTGTGTGAAATTTCACCTTTTTCTTCTTTGGAAGAGATGAGTCAGATATCTCCTGCTCTGCTTTTTCGGAAGTTTTTTGTTGCTTCGTCTTCTTCTTGAGAGATGGGGTGTCAGATTTCTCCTCCACTTCCATTTCAGAAAAATCTTGTTTTATCACTATACCATTTCTTTTTGTTGCCTGAGTAAAGGGTATTCTGAATGCCTTCTTTTTTATCTCTTCAACCACTTTCTGTTTTCCCTTCTTGATTTCCTTCCTCCTTCTTTCAGTTTCATCAGAACTTGAGTTCTCTTCTTCTGAAGCGGGGCAAAAACAGAAAAAAAATGACAATTAAAAAAAAAAAAGTACACAACAAGAAAAACAAGGAGAAGAAGCATGAATGGCCATAACAAGCTTATTAAGCTTATTAACAGATGAACCAAATATGACCTCTCTTTCCTCTTGCTTGACACCAAGTTTTACACTGCCTGTTTAATTTGAAATGTAAACAAAGCCATAAACCGAAGAACATGCAATGAAAAGAATATCAGAAACAAGTACCTAGTACTGAATTATTTGTCTTGTCATTCTGAAGATTCGAGGGCAAACTAGAAGAGCCCTTAACTATATTACTGCTTCCACTTCCTGGAGGCTCTTTTGAGACCATTGATATGATCTTCCCGACTTTCATCCATATAGATATCAAAACCTTTTGATTCAATCTTCTTTCTTGTCTGAGAATGATCAATGGCAATTTCTCCATCTGATTTTTTAATTTTATCAGCATCAGATTTTCTTAAATATGTTCGGTCATCCCCTTGATTGTATCCAACATTTTTGTTGAGCATAAGACCTTGACCATCCATGCTTGTATTTTTAGGAATAAATTCCTGCCTTTCATTGGAATTGGCTTTGACTGTTGGATTCATTTCTTCACCTTCCCCGGCCTTTTTATCTGGTTTATTCCTTATGCAATTATAATTCAACCTCTCTGTTCCATTTATTCCATATATTTGAACCAGAAAGTGGCAAGCCTTAGTATAAGAGAATACCAAAACTTGTCCAACCTCTAGACCATGAGCTAGTGAAAATTCATGCCATCCCTTTTGGAATGCTAGGGAACCGCCAATATTCGATATCGTTAATGGCCATAGTCTTCGTGTTGAATCTTCTAGATACGTTTGCGGAACAATAATGGTTCGTACTCTTCGAACAAAGCTTGGTGGCAAGTACTACAAAAGCATGAGACAAATTTTAGAATGCTTCTATAATTCCATAGGAAAGCTATTATATGGAAAATGACAAAATGTTATTAGTACAATAAAAACGTCCAACCACTTGTAGGAACATACATGTTGCTTGTATGATAACCGTTGATCAAAAAGCGATTTGATGAATAATTTACTAGATTAACATGATTCTGCTTAGTGTATTCGTTGCATAACTTTTCGTGTAACTTGTGCCCATAGACTCGTCTCCAAACTTGAACCGAGGGGTCCTAATTCCTCGTTTAGTACTAATTACTATGTCGAAACACTTGATCTAATATCAGATATCAAAGCACACGTGGTGTTAAGCTTAAAATGTGTTTGAACTTATGATAGAAAAAACAACACGTTAAACAAATTAAGGAATTAGAGAAAGATCATATGGTACCAAAACTTTCGAGTAGTCATCGCCGATCATTATTTTGAAAAAAGGGGTTACCGCAGATAATGGATCCTTCACATTATGATGCATCAGACAATGCTGATCGTTACACTGGTCATAAGCTTTCATGTTTTAAACCATTTGTTATTTTTTATTTTTTTTTGTGTCTTACGATCAGTAATTATGATAGAGAAACCTCTTGTGTCTGCATGGTTATATAGGAAGTTCATTAAAAGGAAAGGAAGCAGTACTGATGAAAACCATGCAGATAATACTGATTTTGTTGAACTTTGAAGTCTTGAATGATCATAGAAAAAATGCAGTCAGAGAGTAATTTCCAAATGGTAACTACCTTTTCAATTCCAAAGCAATTCCTAAATTCAAAAATTAAACTTAAAAATAGCACGATGAAAATAAATAAAGACGGGGTAGAAAACAATTTGAGTTGTCGGTTGTGACAGACAGAATGCGCACACAGACAAGGAATTTATCTTTGTTAAAGTTTCAGTTTTTGAAAATCGACTATCATGCCATAGAGTTAAAACTTCTCTCAAGATTAGCTGTGAATTTATAAATTTATTTTTCTGTCTGTCACTTTGTCACCACCTAGTCATATTAACTAGATTCGAGATGATGTGGTGGACAGAAATTACCACGTGGCATTTTGGCTATTCAAGTATGCCACATCACTAGACGGCATGACTTATTTTCTTTTAAAGTTAATTATCTCAAATATCAATGTACGTTTAAATGATTATTCTAAATGTCACAACACTTTTAAAAGATTATGTTGGATGTCATTATACTTATTAATAATAATTCATCTAAAGGAAAATTTTCAAAAACTCCTACCCTATGTCTATACATGCCACATGGGTTAGAGGTAATTTTCTAAAGGACTCTTTTAAATGCAACAGCGCTTGTAAAAATATTATCCAAATTAATTGCATGATCATAATTTAGTAAAATATCAAATTAATTAATTTTTCATAAAAAAGCGGTTCATGTAACTTTTTTTTTTTTGACAAGAATAAGTTTATTCATTCATAGATTCAGAAAGAATTACATCAGAAACAAACATGGGGGGAACAATATGCCATTCTAATAGATTTGACAAGGAACGAGCCGCTGTAGCCAAGCCATGCGTAGCACCATTCGCAGATCGTCTAACCCAATTAAAGTTGATCCTTTGGAACTTGTAAGCTAAAGATTGGCAGTCTTCTATTATCATACCAAAGTAAGACGCTTCCTTGATATTACCTTAAGAGCACCGCAAACTTCATAAGCATCCACTTTCAAAGGTGATGTTGTTTGGGAAATTATCCTTGATCCATGAAGGTGCTTCTCTAACCCCCAGTGCTTTCTCGATTGAAGGCTCATTGTCACCCCTTATTGGTACCACCCAGACGGCCTTGAAAGCACCACAAGCATCTCGAACAATCATACCAATCACCACCTTATGTTGGTCTTGGAAAAAGGGCAGCGTCCACATTCAGTATAAGGGTATCATGAGTTGGGAGGTTGCCATCTTCTACCTTCCCTTGGCATAACGTAAGTATCGGTTAAAGGTTGGTATAAGCTGTGCTTGCTGCCATTGATGCAAAGATACTCGAGCCAACTTCTTGTCTTTAAGACCGAGAAAGAAAATAGGCTCCAAACTGTTTCATTTCAATTCCACCAAATCGCCCAGGGTTCTTGTAGCTTTTGAATTATTTCTAAAAGTTGAAACCTAAATCAAACACTTTAAAGTGGCTTGGCTCTGTTTAAGTTGAAAATTTTGCCGGGTCCACTTGGAATTGAACCAATGGTTTAAAACCAACGACTTCCTTTTTTTTTTTTTGAAAGGAAACAATCAATTCTCATTCATCGTAAAGGGGTTGGGTACATCACTAGACAAAGATCTAGCAAGCCAATTTGGAATCTCTCTATGAGTACACGAACTAGCAATTCAGCAATAAAGTCTTATCTATCTCCTATTAAGAAGCCTTATGGCTTACGTGGCGGAAATATAACAAAAATGCCCCCGGGCCCTACCAACAGGGGGCCTCTTTTGTTAGATTTCCACCACGTACGCCATCTATCTCTTTAATAGGAGCCTTATCTATTTTCTTAGCAAATTTCCATGAGCTAGAGCTAGTAGTCCCTTTTGGCTAAAGTGTGGACAACCATATTGGCTTGTCGTTTCACAGAAGTGACCTTATACATGAAGCTTTGTTGCAATAGGAGTTTACAATCTTGGATAATGGTGCCAAATTTGGAATAATCCTCCTCTTCAGAAAGTAGAGCATCCACCACTCCCTTCGCGTCTATTTCAATGATAGCCATTTGATGTCCCAACTTGCCAAGCCACAGAATAGCCGACCGTAAGCCTAATGCCTCCGCCTCCAAGGCTGAAAAAGTTCCATTAGTTGATTCCAGTTTGCACTCAATAAAGCATCTTGTATCACGACGAAGGATGAAGCCAATTCCCGTCCGGTTCATTTCCTTACACTACATTTGACATAGCCTAAAGGAGGTGAATTCCATCTTACCCCAGCCACATCCATCCTAGCCTCAGGTTCCAAAGTTTTCCACACTTCTAGCCACTTATACAAAGTCACCAACCCAGCAGAGACAGTTTGACATGGGTTCTTCACTTGCCCCCTCTATAATTTTGCATTTCTTTCTCTCCATATAAAGAATAGGGGAAGTTTCATCTCTTCCTTAATTCTCTGAATCCTTTTTATTTTAAAAATACCATGTCACATATCATGTTAATTACATATATAACAATGTATGTTATATTCTTCCAAAAAAAAAAAAAATGTATGTTATCCTTTTTTTCTCTTTTTAATAATATTATTTAAATCCCCCATCCCCTCACAACCCCACTCGCCTACCCCGCCACCTGCGATCACCTGATCGCTGGATTTTTTTTTTTTCTTTCTTTTTAATTTTCTTTTTCTCTTTTGCTTTATTTTTTTCTTTTCTTACTAGCTGGGATCCTGCGTGGCTACGTTGCACGATATCCGTTAGAATTGTAAAAGAGATTTTACTAACAATAAATAAAATGGGTTTTGTAAGAATAATTATATGTGTTGAAGTAATTTAAAATATTTCATTAAAAGTAGACATATTAGTTGAAAGACAAACTTAACTGATATTATTATTATTACTACTAATTTACTATTATTATTAAATTAATAACTAGTAGAACTTATAAATTGAATTCAAGTAGAAAATCTAATATTTATCAATTTTTAATTTACGATAAGAAAATGATCTTGAATTGAAATTAATAATTTATGGTCAAATGAATTAAATTATAAATTCATCAGTCATATGACATAACTGTATTTAAAAATAATCTAAAATTAATCATTGATTAAATAATAATCTTATAATGTAGTGTAGCCCAAAAAAAAAAAGTTACTATCACACTTTCTACCACATTCTGCCAAGTCATTAATTTGGTTTATAACAAACAATCGGTTCTAACTTAAAGCCTCTATAAATATTATTATTGAACTCTAATAATAACTAATTTAAACATATAAGAATCTTGAGAAAAAGTAAATACACAGTATAAACTAAAATATTTACTCTAAATAAGAATAATTGGGATACTCGCACTCATTAATCTGTATTAATGTTCACCTTAAGATATTTAATTTGACACCATAATATAATATCATAATCAAAAAGAGTAAAAATAAACGAAACTTGTTAAATAAGAAACAAACAAACAAGGCCTAAAACACAAAAAAAAAAAAAAAAAAGCCTACAAAAGTGTGAATAGTGCCCATGAAAGTGCCTCTTTTATTTATGTAGAGATTTCTGTTTTTTTTCTTTTCATTTCCTTTCTTTTCTTTTTTTTTTATTTTTCCTTTTTAAATTTATATAATATATAAATTATTACACATTGTAATTCACAGAGCAAAGAATGTTACGATGTTTTAAATTCATGTAACATGATATATTAAACAATATAATTCGTGTAACATAAAATATTTTTTACATATAATACAGCTTGTTACACGCATAACATACATTGTTACGTGCAAAACATAGACCTTTTCACGTATAGCCCACCTTATTACACAACTAACATATTTTATTACACAAACTTGAAATTTTAATCCAAAACATTGAGAAATAGGGTATGTCAAAATTTTAATTGATGTAACATAAATTGCTACACAGATAACATAACTTCCCATGTAGATAACAAGCCTTGTTACACGCATAACATAGTTTGCTACATATGTAACATATGTGTTACACACATAACAAAGCTTATTACACATGCAAAGAAGCTTATTATACGCATCACATATATTGCTACATGCATATTGTTACGTACATAATTTAGATATTCTCACATGTAACCGCCTCATTTACATAACATTTAGAAATGGAAAAAAATATTACACTTTCTAATTCATGTAATAAAGATTGTTACAATCTTGTTATGCATATGATATTAAAAAAGAAAAAAAAAGAAAAAGTCAGAAAAAGAAAAGAATTAAAAAACAAAAAAATAAAAGGGAAAAATGGAAAAATTGAAAAATTAATTGGAAAACTCGCCTGAAATTAAGGAAGAAGGGGAAAAAAAGAAAAGAAGAAAACGGGGAAAAAAGAAAAGGAAAAGGGCAAAAAAGAGGGGGAAAAGGTAGAAAAACGAAAATTTCGCCGGATTCTTGCCACCGGACGGTCGCCAAAATCCAGTGAGTAGTTGAGGGTGAATTAATAAAATAAATAAAAGAAAAAAGAAAGGAATACCAAGTATTTTTAAAATTTTAAACAATAGCAAGTTTAAAGCAAGTAAGTGTTAAATTCCAAAGTGTATAATGTAAATCCCCTAAGAATAATCCTTCTTGCAATCCATGTATATTATTGTAGACTGCAGTTTACATCAACAATCGTACCCGAAAAAAGTTCCAAGTAACATTGATAGGTAAAGTGAATAGGATCATTTTAGTCTTAATAAATACTACACTTAATTACACATTGCAATGCATCCGCCACCATTTTTCCAATTTACTTTCCTTCCTCATCTTCTTGTCCAACCACATTACACATATCATCCACCACAACCACCACCATGGCATCTCTTTCTGGCGAAGTCGTCTGTGTCATTGGTGCTGGAGGGTTCATTGCTTCATGGCTCGTTAAACTCCTCTTTGAAAAGGGCTAATCCAGGTGAAATATTCAAGAAACAAAAGAACCTTCAAACTTTTTATATGTTAGTGTCCAATTATGTTGGCAACTCAATTTATAAACAATTATGTTTATAAACTGTCACTTAACATCATTTCATTGATTTCATTATATTCAAAACGTCAAAACGTAAAAGTCAAACAAAATTTTTTTACTTTTTAAAAAAAATCAATAAAATAATATCACGTAGTAATTTATAAACCAATTTATAAACAAGCCAGTTGCCAAACACACATTTGCATGTTTCTATACATATGTATAAAGAACTATTTGTGCATGCATGTTTGACGGTGACAGATGATTCCAAGAATTGCCATTTGAGCGAGCTTAAAGGAGCAAATGAAAGACTGATTCTATGCAAAGCTGATCTTACTGATTATGAGAGTTTGTTCGAAGTGATCAACGGCTGTGATGGAGTTTTCCACACTGCAACACCGGTCATAGTCGAGCCTGTAAGTTTCTTTTACAATATTAAGATTTAACGTTGTTATGCATCTGGCTGTCTGTTCTAAATGCTGTCGGGTGACATGAATAACTAGGAACAGATGTTGGAGCCAGCGGTGGAAGGGGCAAAAAATGTGATGACTGCGGCGGCAAACGCTCATGTCCGGCGAGTGGTTTTGACCTCATCAGTTGGTGCAATCTACATGGATCCTACTAGGGACCCTGAAAAAGTTGTGGATGAAACTTGCTGGAGTGATCTTGAATTTTGCAAGAATACCAAGGTTTGCGCCAATGGCGGAGCCAGCGCACCAAAGTGGGGTGAGCCGGATAGAAAATTTTTTTTCCCCGTACCCCAAACATATAAATATTTTTTTTTCTAGAGACCCAGCCCAATTTGGGCTGTGCTAGGGAACACCCCTTGGTTCCCTCCAGTGGTTTAAGTTTTAAGTATAAACGTTGCCTAGACGGGGCCTGTGTTAGCTTTTTAGAACACAAGTCCATATGTTATTCTCACAATATAGAGGGAATTAGCAGAATGGATAATGAGTTAACAGGAGATAGAGTGGCTTTGTAACATTATCCTCTAATTCATAATCACTCACCAAACTCGCGTAAGTGTCTAATTTTATATTTTTCTTATTTCTTAACTATTTGAGGAAGGGGTCATGTGTGAAAGGAATATGGCCCCTTACACACCAAAAAAAAAAAAAAAGAGATGCCACTGCGCTTCTTCATCTCTTTTAGTATATTTTAGTTTATCTTTTGCACCCAAAATATTTGTGTGAAGATTATTGAAAACAATGCATGCCCTTTAAGTATTCAAAAGAATATATTGGGGTAAATCTATTTGGTGGACTCAATCTGATTATTCAAAAGGAACCTAATCACAAGCACTAACCCTTTTTCTTCACTTGCTTTAAACAATGTTAATGCTACTTAATTAATAATCAATTAATTAAATCTTTAATTAATAGGCTGCTTGCTTATTATTTGATAATAAAGTGCACACCAAACTTCACAAAATATATTGCTTTATTATTATTATTATTATTATTATTATTATTATTATTATTATTATTATTATGTCCCTTTCCTTTAATCCAATTGAAAATAATATAGATATTGGACAAGGTATTTTATTGAAGAAAGTGGGCAGACCATAAGCAAAACACACGCTTGTCTAATATAATATTTCGGCCATGGATTTTGGCTAAAATCAATGAACCATCGTGTGCAAATATGTAAGCATCAAGAAAGTCTGTAACTTAAGTTATAATTTTCTTCAACCAACAAAAACTCTCTATATGACTATATATGAAATTCAACCATTCTCATGTCCTAATCACCTATTTATATCTAATATATGAAATTAAATTCTCTGTAAATTTGGAGGTCAGAGGTAGTTTGGTTATTTGCTTAGATTAGGGCAAAATCAATTTAGGAATTAGGGCTAGAATAATACCTTATTGAAGTTATAATCTAAATGAACCCGGAACCCCTTACCCAACCTCTCCGCCGGCACTCGCCAGGGCCGTCTGGACTGGTCGCTGGCCGACGGCCGCTTGGAGCTGCACCGGCCAGTCGCATAAAGCTACAGTCACGAGAGCTTCTGCCTTCTGCCTTTTGATTCTCCTTCAGCCTTCAGCCTTCACTTCGTCCGTTCCATTAGTTTACTTATTGGGCTGGCCTTTTATTTATTTAGTTTTTGTTTTTTATGCTAAAACTTAAAAAGACAAAACCCAGCCCAATTTGTCCCCCGAGCCCAATTTGAAAGACTCCTGGGCCGGACCTAAAAAAATTTTTTTTTTAAGTTCTTAAGAGAACTTGGGCGGAGACAGCCCTGTGCCGGGGCCCAGTAAGGCCCCCCTCTGTCACCGCCACTGCGTCTGTCGCCGCCAGCAATCCAGCCCCTTGCGAATGCCACCCTTGCAGTGAACGGCAAACTGTTGCAGGTGTTTACTGGCAGCAGTCGCTACTGCTTGCAGCAGACTCGGCTGTGGCAGCAACGGTTGTGGCAACAGCATCTGCCATAGTAGGTGTCACTGCTGCCGTAGCTGGAAGATCTTAAAAATGCCTTTCTATTTTTCTTTTTTTTTTTTTTTTGTTAGAAATTTCTTCCTTTTACGCTGCTGCTGCTGCCGTTGCCAGAAGATCTAAAAACGCCTTTCATTTTTTCTTTTAAATTTCTTCCTTTTTTTTAACATTTTGTTTTAGATTTTGCCTTTTTTTTAATTTCCTATAAAATAATATCGGTTGAGTTTTTAGATGTTTATGTTTATGTGCTCACACCATTTTATGATTTTATGTTGTGTTAACATAATACTTTTTTGAATCGTTATTATCTTTTTTTTTTCATGTTCAACATGAATTTTATTTTTTGTTACCATTGTGTTTTTTATGTTTTTTTATCAATGTTAATCGTTTGATGTTTTTTAATGATTGTTACCATTCTTTTTCCTTTCTATTTTTGCATTATTTTCTTTTTGTGATTGATACCGTTCTTTTTTCCCCCTTTTTGCTCTGTTACCATTCTTTTTGTTTTTATTTTCACGTGAGTTTTTGAGTTGTTATTATTTTTTTAATGAGCTTTGTCAGATTGTTTTATTACCAAATTAGGTTGCTTCGTGGCCAAATTTTTTCTATGTTATGATATGTTACTTTTTTTTTTTGGAGTTTTTATTACTAGTAAAGTAGTAATAAATTTCTTTTTCATGTTACGATGTGTTATGCTTTTTTTATTTACCAGTAATAATTTTTTTTCCATGTTACCATGTGTTGTGGTTTTTTTTTTAAGAGTTTTTAATACTAGTTTTTTTAATGCCTTAGTGGCGGTAGCGACAACGGTTGTGACACGACATTGGTTTTGTAATAATACTACTATAATAATTATTATATTATATTATTGTAATAATAATAATATTAATTAATAGTAATTATAAAAATATTAATTATTATAATTAAATTTAATAAAAACTGAAATTAGTTAAAATTTAGTAAGGGTATTTTTACAATTGAGCGGGATATTTTCACAAATACTTTTAGAAAACAATGTACTTTTCAAAACCCTTTCACCCTTTCAGATAAAAGGTTTTTATATAAGGAACCCTATTTCAATTGACAATATCAAATTCGACTTTGAGTAATAATCATATAATATATAATACAAGAATTTTCAATTAGATTTGGATTCTCAATTGTAATTTTTCCCGTCTATTATTTTGATGACCTCATCATGATGTCGCATCATGATGTTGCACAATGATTTAAGCCAGATTACTACCTATACAGATGGTGTTCCAATTTGTTTTATTTTTTTATTTTATTTATTGAATTTATGAAAGCATAGTCATTCCTATAATGAGTGAATGTAACTAATGTTTCGTCAATTAACATAAATTGGCCTTAAGGACACATCTTTCCCTTGAATTGCCTTGCTTTTATATATTTTTCCCTTTCTTAGACTCTTTGAATATTCAGAAGCCAAATTATTTTATTTATTTTATTTATTTAATTTATGAAAGCATAGTAATTCTCATAATGGGTGAATGAAACTAATGCTCTATCAAGGAAATAAATTGTCTCAACGACGAACTGTTAAAATATTATTAGAATAATCATGAAATTCTTCTTTACCCTTAAAGACACACCTTTCCTGAGAATTACTATGCCTTCATATATTTTTCCGTTGTCCCTTCAGTCTTCAATCTTCCTATAATTTTCAAAATTCATTTCATAATTCATCTCCTTCTGAAATAATAAAATTTTATGTTCATATAATTTTTAAATTTTCCTTTCTAAGAATCTTTAAATATATGGAAACCAAACCCCAAAAAATGTCACTTTTCTATTATTATTTATTATTATTTAGTGTCGTAGATTGCATGAAAATTAGAAAGTCTAATTAAATTTTCTTGAAATCGTGACAGTTTATGTAATACACGTATTGTACAGCTGTAGTGACTATATATATCTATGCCTCATGATGCGTTTCTCACACGACGCGTGGTAATTACGTTTTAAGTATTGTTCTTTACTGTTGTTCTTTATCTGGTTCTTTCTGAATAGAGATCAATTTCAAATTAGTGTAGTTTTGTCAATATACAAGTTTTGTGAATGAAAGTTAACTCATTAAACTAAATAGTGCAAAAAAGGGGAACACCTATATTAAAACGAAAATTAAAAAAAAAATTGAAAAACTTATAAGCCTCATTTTCGAGTTTTAAAATTTAAACTTTTTTTATTTAGATATTCATCAAGAGTTTTCAATAATTTACATTAGCTTACTAGTTTTTCATATTCCTTTTTTATTTTAGTTTGCTCATTTCTTTTTTTTAAACATTTATATATAATTTGAGTTTTTACAATTTTTTATTATCCACTACCGATGTAAATTTAACGGCGAGTAATTGTTCAATTTCTTATAAATTAGTATTTTTGAGAATTATTCTTCCTACTACTGCTTGAAAATGAAGGCGCTAATTATCTTGTATTACCCTCTATTTATTTATTTATTTATTTATTATTTATGTTTGTTTAATTTTCAAAATTCCTTTCTCAAAGTTCTTGATAATATGGAAATCAAAATTTATTTTAGAAGAACTTGGAAACCTATCCCAAATTAATTTATATTATAAATCGAAACTTAGTTCAGAATAATTTGAAGCATATCAATTGATTTATTTTTTTCTTTTTTTGTGCAATAAAAATCTATTTATTTGTGTCGCATCAATAGTTAAATACATATAATGTGGGAAAATTTTGTAAACAGAGAGACATAAAATCCACAAGAACAAAAGGCATAAAAAATTACTCTCTCTATTCTTATTATCTGACCTTATTTTCATTTTTAGAATGTCCCATATATATGATTCCTTTTATATTAAAAAGTCTAACTTACATTTCTTTACAAATATATCTCTATTTAATATTTTAATTATAACTATCAATTTTGAATTTTACTCATAAAAAGGATACGTTGGGAGGGTACTTTCTCAGTCGTATGAAAATTTTTATCTGAACGAATATCGAGTGAATATAGATATGTACATGCCTGATACGTATTATTAGACTGTTAACTAATAATATTAAATAAGTTAAATAATTTAAAAGTAAAATATAGTAAAACATTAATCGAGTATTTAAGCAGACAACTATTAATATAAATATAATATTAATAAAATATTAAATTAATGTGTCAAATACTAAATCAAAACTGTATATTTATTATTTTTGTTGTTTAAATATTTTATTATTCATTATTATTGAAATTTTTTTAAAATTAGTCTTCTCGTACAACGTATGAGTGATAGGCTAAGCTCATAGTTACAATATTTAATTGTGATATGATTATTTGCAGGGATAACAATGAGGCAGATTTGGGGCAAGTTAGACATACCTTGGACCTGTACCACAAGTCTTGAAGTCACCCGTAATCCGATTCAAACTTACAAATTCATAAGGCGGGTCAAGTCAGGTCAAGTCATGGGGTGGAGGGGGATGCCACCATTATCCATGAAAAGACTCATGAACTTTTTCTTCTTTCAATTAAAGTTATGTGTAATACATTATTAATTGGTGAATATAAAATAAAATAAAACTTTTATTTGAAATTTTAAATTTCCTAACATAACTAATATAATAACATGATTTTTTTCAATTCGATACAAAAATCATTTCAAAGAAATAATATAATAAAAAATAAAAATTAATTGCCATGAGATGGGTTAAATTGCCATCATTAATAATCTCTACACATTTTTAGAACAAAATTTATTATTTAAAAAAAAAAAGAAAATACTTAGTGGGTCACGGGCCTAGAGGGTGAGTCTAACCTGACCCGCACATGCCTTAGACCCACTACAGGGTAGACAATGCCGCTTTATACCCATCTTTTTACCATGATTATGCGTGGTAGGTCAATCCTATTATGTGCAGGTCTCCTCGAATTTATGGGTCGATGAATGAAATTGCCGTCTCTAATTATTTGACTGCTAATTATTACAATTTTTTATAGGTTGGACGTGTGAACTTGCATGACTTGTTTGGAGGAGATCAGAATTATGAAATCAAGCATTTTACTATAAATATCCCATGTTGAATTGTGATTTGCATATCAGTTCGTAATTTTATACAATACACTTAATATATTGTACTTTATTTATGACATGATGTCAATACTTACACATCAATTTAACATGAATATACACTATAACTCTACCCGTATAACGCACGAGAGAAAAAAATCTAATGCAATCAGAATATGAGAAAGAGTGAACAAAATCTTTAAACGATAAGGAGCCAATTTAAAAGCAAAAATTGGACCTAAAAGGAAATTAGAATAGCTTTACAGATTGATAATGATTTTTCACTAATCAGTGATGAATTTAAACGTAGTCAGAGCTTGGCTTCAACATATTTCTAACGACCTACGGTATCCTTTTCCAGGAGCTGGGTTGAACATGTACCCCGATGATTGTGATCACATCCAAAACAACACAGGAAAGGATTACAGGCGAGATACACCCTTCCAAAAAGTGCAAAATCAAGTGAAGGACCATTGCCACCGTGGAGGAGGTGGTGGTGGTGGTTGTGCTGGCCTTTGTGGGAGATCTGTGGTAGCGGTGCTGGTGGCGGTGGTAGCCGGTGATGGTGATGGTTGTGATGGTGGTAGTCAATGGCGGAGTCAGGAGCTGTTATAGGACTGGACTGAAAGGATGAGTCGTATATTACGCATAGCTAAATTATCTTTACATATAAATTTTTTTTAAAAAATAAAATTATAATAGAAAATTTTTCAATTTAGGGAGTGCCGGGGCCCGGCATGACCCCCCTTAGCTCCGCCATTGGTAGCCGTCGTGGTGGTGGTGGTGGCCGCCCTAGTAGTTGAAGCCTTGATGTTGGTGGTCGAGGCCCTGCTGGTGGCCACCATGGTGGTCGAAGCGTTGCTGGTAGTAATGGTGGTGGTGGCCCATCTTCTCTACAAAAACTTCAGTGTATTATATGAAAAATAAATAAATAAATAAATAATACCACAATCAAAATTTATATGGAAAAAATGCTGATTTCCTTTTTATACAAAGAGGAATTGGGATTTGTCCATCTGGGACAGCTTTCTTAACTTTTTGAGACAACCCATTTAATAATCATTTTGGAAAAGGAAAATATAAATAAATAAATATTCACTTGACACAAAACTAATTAAATTGTCATTCATAGATTATAACTAATAAAAATTAATGAGAAATTTTTTTAATACAAATTTAATTTCATGGTGAGTATGAAAACTAAAAAATCTATGGAAAAGAGAGTATGCAAAATTAAAAATAACTCTAAAATTACCTTATACTCGCATTCTTATTCAATAAGTATCAATACAAGAACTATAAAAATACATTTAGAGTGTGAATGATATTCATTTATCAGAATGAATTCTTTTTTGTATTCATTCTCCGCCACATATTCTTGAAAAAATTACTCTTCACATTTCATCGTATAATGCTATACATTTTCCAAAGAAATCACTATTTACTAAATATATTCTAAAAAAATATAAAATACATACCCTCTTATTATCTTATCTTATATATATTAAAGTAAGATAGTAGCCATATGCAAATTTTACTGTCAAAACCACTATTATTTTATTTTAATAAATATACACATTTCTTACAAATTAAGCTTCAAATTAAATTTCTAATATCTTATATATATGTTTTTTATTTTATACACATATATAATATACGTAATTGTAATATATATTATAAAAGTTATTATTTTATACACATATATATTATAATATATATTATAATATATATAATAAAAGTTATTTCTCAGTTTGGATTTTGGAGTCGAGATATTTTTTAAAAAAATAAAATAATAAATATATATAAGCATATATCTACTCTCCTGCTTATAAATGCTTTTATTTTATATACTTTTAGTCGTGTACACATTCTGATATTAATATGTATTATATATGTGTATATAAATTTGGAGATTGTAAGTTAATTTCCAATCTTATATTTTTTTCGTACATATACATTATATAAATAAATATATATATATATATGTACATTTCTAATATTAATCTTCAATCTTATGCTATTTGTTATCCATTAGTGCTTGATATATCTATTCTATTAGTTTTCAGGCTATCTTCAAAGATTTTATATATCTTCGTAATTCTAACAGTTGACAGACAAATTTCAAGTATTGGGTTATTGAAACTTCTTTATCATTTCGATTAAGTGCCTACTCGTGAGATTGATGACATACTAATAATAATAAAGAAGTATAATTAAATTAATTTTAAAAGCTTTACTTTAATTAAATTCAATATGATAAATCACGAGTCATAAAATAAAACCTATGACTATATGTTTACTACATTACTTAATTTGTTATTTTGTTGTGAGAACCTATATATTGGTAAAAATTTAAGTTAAAGAGGATGTAATAGTAATAATGCTTGATGATGATAATGATTTAGAACAAAAATAAAAAATTCTTTTAATTTTTTCAGAGTGGAAAATAGTTAAATTAAATCAGTTTCAAAACTTTTACTTTAATTCAATTCAATATGATAAACCACATGTCATAAAATCTGTGCCTATTTTTTTGTTACATTACTTAATTTACTTATTTTTTTTGTAGAAACCTATATATAGGTAAAAATTTAAGTTGAATAGATACAATAGTAATAATAGTATTTGATGATGATGTTTTAGA
>CAVNYN010288743.1:0-19716 GCA_963692815.1 Nyctanthes arbor-tristis | reverse complement strand
TTGAGGAATTCCAGCGAGTTCATAGAGGAATGAGAGGGACGAGAATGGCAGATAGGTGGATAGATCTGAACAAAGGACGGATTAAAAATTTTAATATGGATGTGGCGGTGTCTAGGGGGGAGAGGATAGTCGGGATAAGAGTAGTTTGCCAGGATCAAAAGGGGACATTTTAGCTGCCAGTTCAAATTTGGTAATTGGGAATTTTTCGCCTCATGTTCGTGAGTATTGGGCACTATTGAGATTAGCTCAGTTGGCATGGAAACTTGGTTTTCAACATGTCATGTTTGAGTCTGATGCTAGTAACATTATAAGCCTTATTAATGAGCCACATATCAGAGCCCCAGAAGGCCATTTGCTAGAGCAGATCAAATTGATTACTTGAGGACTAGTGGATTATCAATTTGTGTCGACTGAGAGGAAGGACAATGAGGTGGACCAATTACTAGCTAGGCAAACTTTTGATTATTATATAAATTTGTGTTGGGATATTGATCCCCCACATTTCATTGTAAACACTTTAGCTTCTGATGCTCCTTTTGATTAAGTAATGAAAGTCGTTTAATTGGTGTGCAAAAAAACTAATGAAATTATTAACAGAGAGATATAGAAAATATTATCAAATTTGCTTTGAAGTTACTAAGGTGAAGCGCTACTTAGGTGAAGCGCCTTTCCTAACCCACCCAAAAACCGTTCTGTGCAAGCAACACTGAATAGAGGGTACCGTATCATATCTAAATTTCCATTGAAAACCCAATAGCTTTCACCCACATAAATTTGGAAATAAAAAATCCAAATGATTTTCATCCAAGAACCCAAAGGGAAAAAAGAAAAAACATAATCACGTAAACTAAAAATGAACACCATTCCTACTGACAAAGAAAATTACCCAAAATTAAGCAAAACATATCAAAAAAGCATAGTTCAAGCTTTAGAAATAATAATAATAATAATAATAATAATTTAAAAGCATAGTTCAAGAAAATTACCCAGAACTTTCTTTAAATGCTTTGATCTTAATATTTCATAATTACAATGTTATCAAGAAAAGAAATGACTCATCTTCATAAGGAAACAAAAACAGAAGCCTAAGAGAAACTGCTTAAAGTTGTCTGTCATCCATTCATACTACAGCCTCTCATAAATTAGCTACCAAAGGTTTATATTGCATCAACATCAAACATGAGCTAAAATCTAATGGTGGAAGGAAGCTAAGTTCAAGATTTAAAAAATTATAAAGGCCAAAACTACATTGTATACTAGGGTGCTGACTTCTACGCTTGCATCCAACATAGCATTGAGCAAATATGAGATTAAGAAAATCATAAAATGCTGTGTTAGTCAGAACAAACAATACACGACACTTTAGAGAAGCAACACTCACCTGATAATACATTCTACCTCTAGCAGTAATTTGGAAAATGTCCACTTGCTCTCCCAATCTCGAGTTAGAGAAAACATCTATAAACGCAATAAAATAAAAAATTCTTCCACAACAATATTAGAAGTACATAAAATGCCCTGCACCCAAGTTTAGTATGGATGTAAGCGGTTTCATGATAATTTCTATTTGGACCAGAAGCGCCATCTCTGAAATTTTTTCCATATATGTCTCCTCTATAACCGCCTCTACCACCTTCTCCAGAACATATGCAGGACCTTTTGGAATGGACTTCTCATGAAGATGAAGTAAAAAAGCACATGTAATGCAATGAAGAAATGAAGAAGCAGAGGAACAAATAATGTAGCCAACATATACCACTTTAAATGATAGAAAATGAGCTCAGAAATGGAACACTTCCTACAACTGAAAACAAACTCAGAGTTGTAGTAAATTGACGTAGTAAATCGGTCTGAATTCAATCAAGAAAAAAAGTTTTCACATTCTAAACTCCAACATGTAATGCAACATAAAGGAAAATCGTTATATATCAAGCCAACAAAGCAAACAAACACATGCTTGTGTAAGAAGCTTTATCCATTCCAAAAATGTAAAAATCCATCCAAATTAAATCCAACTTTTTGCAAATTAAATTTCTAGAGTCAAAGCTACAATATAAAATCAACAGTACTGTGCGAAAATTAAATATTGAAAAGCCCAGAATCATACATTGGCCGCCTCAATGTGTGCCCTATTCTTCAACGTTGCTACTACTGTAATTGAACCACGAACAGCCGGAGTAGTTGGAGTGGCCAATCTACAAGGAAAAAAACCTAGCACAGAAGCATGATCTGGGATTCCAAGAGAGAATCAATCAGGGATTCAAGACAATTGATAAATTGACGATATTCAGAAATTTACATAAGGGAGAGGAAAGGATTTGACTTAGAAAGTTCACATACATCTCCTTAATAGTAATAGACAGATTTGAGGATAGTTTGAGGGAATTGAGGACAATAACAAGGAAAGTATCCATTTGATGAACTGGGACTAAATGATCACAAGAAAATCATGTCATGAAGAATAAAAAAGGAAAAGAAAAGAAAAAACAGGAGAAAATAGTGGAATAAACCTTGCGGCAAAAAATTGCGAAGAGTATTTCTTTAGAAGGCGTGAAAAGCCTAGATTTAGTGACATCAGTGATGACATCACCAAAAATATTACCACGCCAGACTAGTGGCAGGAAAAAAAACGTGCCATATTACCACGCCAGACCAGTGGCAAGAAAAAAAAACATGCCAGACACCTTATTCTTATTATATATATATAGATATATATTTTTTTGGGGAAGAGAAAAAATATATATAGATGTAGATTAAAAAAACTAATTAATCAATATTAATAATGATATAGTAATCCCAATGAGCCTTAGCCCATTTGGTTACAGGCCTAAGGCTGAGGCCTTAGGATGTAGATGTCCCATGTTCGACGCCCCTCATGTGGGGTTTGTCTACATTTTATAGATAGTTTTAGTTTCCTATATTGAGGTTTGTATTATTAGTTTCTTGTGTCCCCTGTATAGGTTTGTATTCTTGGTTTCTGTACGCTATATTTCAGAATGATATATGTATATGCACTTGTATGGCTATAGTGGGAATTGTAATTGTACTTCAAAAAAATAATAATGATAGTAATAGCTAATGAGGCATTACCTCAACTGATAAGTAAGGCAGAGGCGCTCGGATATTGACATCACATGTTTGACTCCCACTAACAGCATGTTTTGTGGATTTTGACCAACATTATGTCATATGTTCTATAGAGTCCATTAGACACTATTTATTATGTCCAATAGATTATGTAGCATGCTTTTCTTGGACACGTTGGGGGACCATCTCTCAACGTGTCCAAGAGGGGCCTCCCGCATAATCCATTGGACATTATAGACTCCATAGAAGGACTAAACATGATGTCGGTTTGTAACGTGGTGTTTAGGATTGGGCTTATATATCCGTAATTCTATGGATTATAATTGTACTTGTAATTCAAAAAGAAAAATCATAGTAAGTAAAATAAAAGAAAACGCTATTTTTGAAAAAGCTTTCACAAAATCTTTTAAAACTAGAGTGATTTTACCCATTTTACTCATATGTATTGTGTGATTAGACAAAAAATAATCTATGGGCAGGATAATGAATTTACCCTTTCTGGTAAAAGAATTTGGATTTGTATGACTCAAAAATATATTCTTTTTTCCTCATTTATACAGTTGTATTTCATTTTTTCTTATCCAATTACAAAATTTTATTTGTTTTGATTGTAAACTAATATACTCATAAGTGTTTTGGAATTAGAAACAGAAAAAAGGAAGAGAGTAATTCTGTACCGGTATCATAATCAGCGCAAAAGCATCGGCTTATTATGGTATAATTATACCTAGAATTATCGGGGTATAATAGCCATTCAGATTAATATAATTAAATAATTTTTCTAACTTCGTTTTCAGTGACTAGCCATGCAATGGCAGCTGAAAAAGAGACTCTCATTCAATGATCATACTCCGAATATAGTATTCTACTCATGAGGAAAATAAAGCAATAATGGGGTTGCGTTACCAATAATTCTTTAGAGTGTATTTATTCATTATTTATATTTCCTATTTATTTATTATCTATATTAGCACTTGAGAATTTAACCTTGGGTTCAAACTTAAATACTACCTAGCCATTTCTTTTAGCCCCCTAGAAAAGTAAGTATCTTCTACGACATCTGCATCAGTTATAACAATCAGATGGAATAACAAAAATCATACCGTCAATATCCAAGTAAAACAGTGATTCAAAATGAGGCAGAGAACGCAAAATAATAATAATAATACTCAGGAAGGCAGTAGTCTAATAGAAATTGAGATGTTCGTTTTTCCCAAAGATCGTGTTGCAGTCTGCATGTCTGTTAGCAACAGCTCCAAATTCTGGCTCAATTTTCAACTAACCATGCCGAGATAAATCCCTCAATTTCATTGGCCTTATGTACAATCCGATAATGAAGAACCCCATTTTAAGCAAAATTTGCCCAAGAAAAGGGGCCCATTTCTTCTCTTATGAGGCCATCATCACCAAAACAATAATAATAACAATAACAACAACAACGACAACAATAAAATAAGGGAAACAATTGAGAGCCATAAATAGAAATAGCATGCCACCTTCAATTTCAAGGAGTATATGATTGAGAAGCCGTAAAAAGTTCCTTTTTCCTCCTCAATTGAAGTAAATGATATCTGCATAGTATTTAACTGGGGAAAGAAATAGAGCTCTAAAAAACAAACATGTATTGTACAAGCCCACGTGGAGATGGTTTATATGAGATCATTGATCTGCAGTATTTTATGAAGCTTACAAAGTAGCTGATATGTGCCGTGTCTTGCACTTCCCCAGATTAAAATTATACATGGACTCTTTTCCACAATGATGTTCAATGAATGATATGACAAAAAGCTGTTGGAATAGTTAACCAAGAGAAGGAATGCCCTGTAGAAAATCAGCAACGGTTGGGAAAAAGCCACTGAAGAGTACAACGAATCCATATGCTTCTAAAATCGTTCCAATTATATGCCATCCAATGATGGTAAAGAAGAAGTCAACTCCAAAAGAAACCAATCCATTAAGTTCCATTTTTCTGCATACAATAAATGGTTAGCAACCAGAGAATCATCATAGCTCATTTAACCACACCTTATCTCTTAGCGTATATAAATTTCACAAAAATATTGGAATATAAGCATTCAAACCCAGAGTTATCTGGCAAAACACTTGAATAAATTTAACAAATTGCGATTAATTAAATCAAACTTAACAAAATGTGTCAACAAGAAAATCAGCTTCACATATTAGTTGTAAGCAGAATCTGAATTTTAAGGATAAAGGAAAGCTAATGAAGATCCAGAAACAACGTCTACATGCCTCTTGAATGATGAGATACAACTCTACGCACTGAACAAACTCGAACTTCCATTAACATTAGTGGGACCTACAAAAATAGCTATTCAATTTCAATTGGAATTATGCAGGTCATGCACAAAATGAATAAATATATCTTAATAAAGAGTATACTGGAGCCCTAAAAAATATATCTCAATGCTAACAGCATGAAATTCACCAAATCAAACTAAGCAAAATATTGAGACTGCAAGAAGAATTAACATATATCGCAAAGTTAATCGAATGATTACCTGAAAACCTTAAGATTATGAACACAATTACGCAGCAGAGTCAAATCGGCAATTGCATGAATGAAAGCCAAAATATGACAAGCAACTGGAGAGTAAAGACGATGAGAAGTTTTGATTTGGGAAAAAGAAATAACATGGATGAATATTTCATAAAGGTATTTTGGTAAAAATACTCACTCCAGTTTGAAACTTCAGCACAAGCAGCAGTCAAGGAAACTTCGATTCTACCTCCAATGTGACTTCGATCTATGGACTACATGATTTGGGTTGATTAAAGACCAATCGAGGGAATAGAACTTACGTGAATAATTTGCCAGTGACCAAGAATTGATATTTGAGTCATTTCGTAGAAGGAGAATTGAAGCAAGGGTGTGAGAACGCAACAATGGAATTAAGAATTAGGGCGGAGTGAGGCAAGTGACAAACGACTTGGCATCTTACGAAATGTATGAACAGGATGATTCAAACCGGCTCTTTTTTTTTTTGAGATTACAAAAGGGATTGTAAGGGTAGGAATCTAACCCTTAGCTAAAGGTTTAAGAATATAACTAAGATGCTATTAGACTGCAGAGATCTTGGCAAATGGGCTCTTTTAATACGTCATAGATATCTATATACACACACACACACATGATACTAGAGTCGTTCCATTTTTACTTTTTTCGCTCTTTTTTACTTGCTAAAACTGGAAATATCATCTTGACCATTTAATATTTCTCTTGAAGATCTTGACTGTCTAATTTTTTCATAATTAATAGATTTTATTTTGTTAATTAGATATATTTGGCAACTTCAATATTTTCAGAATTATCTTCTTATTCAAAACTATGTTTCCTTCCAGTTCCAACATAAATCTCGGCTCCATACTTCTTATTTTTTTAATATGGAATTTTTTGATAAAATTAATTATTATTTTTAATTTCTATCATAATCTATATCTATATATACTTAATACTAGAGTCATTGTCATTTTTAGTTTTCCTACTCTTTTTAATTTGTTAAAATTGCATATTATCTTGACCATTTAATATTTCTCCGGAAAATCTTTATCGTCCAGTTTTTTTGTAATTAATAGACATTTTTATTTTATTAATTTGATATAGTTAACAACATTAATATTTCTAGAATTATCTTCTTATTCAAAAATTAAATTTACTCTCAGTTTCTACCATAAATCTCGGCTATGTAATTGAACTACTCACTTCGAATCCATTTGCCATCAACTCTCCATTCTTCCCCTTTTTTTTGGTATTGAATTTTATGATAAAATTACTTATTATTCTTAATTTTTCTATCTTAATCTATATCTATCTATATATAATAATACTAGAGCCATTGACATTTTCACTTTTCTCACTCTTTTTTAATTGTTAAAACTGGCATCTTATTTTGATCATTTAATATTTTTCTTAAAGATCTTGGACACTCGATTTTTTCATAATTAATAGACTTTATTTTATTTTATTAATTGGATATATTTAACAACATCAATATTTCTAGAATTATCTTCTTATTCTAAAATTAAATTTCCCATTCATTTATACCATAAATCTCGGTTCCCTAACTAAGCCGCTCACTTCAAATCTATTTGCCATCAACTTCTCCTTGTTTTCGACTAGTTCAATAGTTTGTGTTCAAAGAAATGAGCATAACTTTTATATACGATGTCTGTTTTCAAGCCATACCGTATGCTTTTTAAGGTGTCTTGATGAGACAGATTAAACTAGTAGTTTTGCCACTGCTAATAGCAAATTTTAGGCGTTCGAATCCATCTACAATATTTATTTTCATTTTTCCTATTTTATTTTAAGGCATCCTTTGTGTTTTACCCTTGTTATTTAGTCCAGTGTTTTATGGAGTTTGGAAGCCTATTAAGACATCTATTTATGCACTTTTACTATTAACTTTATGTTTCAATGCATTAGAATTTAAAAGATAAATTATTCTATGAGTAGCAATTCAAGTTTTCTAACTTATTTTTATGTAGTTGTATATCAATCTGTTTTTAATTTAATCGATTTGAAGAATATTCGTGTATTATCTTTCATCATCAATTCATGTTATGTTTATCAAATGTAACACATATTATTTACTTTGCTAAGTTGTTATGTTTATTTCCGTACTTTTATTTTTTATTGTTTATTTAGTATGTTATTATATTCAGTTGAATTGTATTATAGTTGTGTTGAAGATTTTTACTTCATTTAAATGGGATATTGCGTGTCATTCCAAAAGGGACCAGGCAAGATATTATGCATGAATGTTTGAACTCCTCCTTTATGTGGGCGTAATGTAAGGTTTTGAAATTGGCAAGGAACATGAGACATCAAAATTTAGAACGTCATCTAAATTCAACTGCACTTCAAAATTTATCAGATTAAATATTCAATATTAAGGATGGGGTTTTAGGTGATAGTGATGATGAGGATTACATATTGTGCATGCATGTTTGAACTGTTCCTTTTTGTGGGAGTAGTGTAAGGTTTTGAAATTGACAAGGAACATGAGACTTCAAGGTTTAGTACGTCACCAATTTCAACTATGCTTCAGAAGCATCACTACTGGTTTTGTCTGATCTTATCAAATCTGTTGTTAAGAGTACATATCCCAATTTCCTTTATGAATGCTATTCAACTACCTATCTGAATACACATGTCATTATTGCACCTACCATTGATAAGGTGAAGCAGAACCCCTCGATTTTGAAGACGTATTTAAGCTCTGATCCAGCAATCAGATAGTGATTTGCTTCAGAAAATCCATGCACATAAATTCTTAAATGGTATTAGATGTTTTGGAGTGCCTAGCTAGTCATGAGCTCAAGTTAATGGTTGGTGTACTAGTAATACGTATGCTAAATATTGATCATTCATCTATACTATGCAACGATACATTCCTTATAGTGACAAGACTTGGAGATCATATTATTGAGGCCCAGAAAACACAACTGTACATGCCTTATGGTGACAAGACATAGAAATCATATTATTAATGCCCAGACATTGTATGGACCAAATGCTAGCTAGAAATTTTTATTCCAAGATTAAGCTTCATTCTATTTGAAACTAGACTGCCATTCATATATTTTAGAAAAGACAATTTCTGTAGATGGTATGTTATGCAATGACCATCAAATAAAAGTCAAGATTAGTTGCTTGAGAACGTTGGGACTTTGTTGCGATGACTGGTATTCACCCATGGACAGTTGTATATAGCAGTTTCCAGAGTCACAAATCAAAATAGATTGAAATTTATGATATATGATGAAAATGTCTAGCTGAGCAATTCTACAGCTCCATTAGGGATTGTTGATGGATGCCAAACATTTACTTTTTTAAGAAGCACAACGGATGAAAGTGTTTTGTAAAGTGATTAATGGAGAAGTAATAAAACTAAACAACAGATTTTGAGAAACAGCTGCAAGGTAACATCTCAGCTTTTACTTTTAGCTTTTCCATTTAATAATAATTAAATTCCCAAATTTAACTCTATATTTAATTTTTTTACATTTTTATATATTAGATAACGATAGAGAAAATTTACAAATCTTCTTATGTAACAATCTATTTTATTTTAAATTTTCTTGTTGAATCATAATTTATTTGATAGTGCAATATATGTTTTTATTTTTTTGTATATTTTTATTAATTGGTTAATTTCAAGTAATTTTTTCCATCAAAAGAAATTTCAAATAAATTTTTACTTTTACTTACTGTTGTCGATATTTTGTAATTCTTTGTAAAATAACATATGTATTACATGTTATTCATAAAATAAAAGAAAAAAAGTAAGGATACATATATTAATAAATAAATATTTAAATCGTGTTTTAGTAAATAAAAATTGGCACAAAAATAAATATTTAAATTTACCAAATACTTAAAAACTGCTTTTAGACCGAACAACAATTTTAATAAAAATGTTTAACAAACACCAAACATAATCTTCTCACAACAACTTTTTTATCCAACATAGCAAAAGTTGCTTATTGAAAAAGCTCCAGCAATACCAAACCGAGCCTACGTTGAATGTTGTTTACAAGTACATTTTCAATAATTTATAGCGCTCTTCTTTCTTCCTCTATTAGGTTTGTATGGTATAGTTTTGGTCAAGTTTATAAACCTTTTATTAAATATTTCAAACTAATTATTTCAATTTCATTAATTTCATGTTATTATTTGGTCTATACTTTGGTTTTACTTGGAAAAAGGTAACCTTCATATTTATTTTCCCTTGTTTGATAAATAGCGTACGTACATTGCCCTTGTGAACTTCATAAATTTGTTGGTTAACCTACCTAAGTTAGCATTTTATAATATGTCTTAATATGTTCGGTTTTACATGCCTTAATTTTTTTTATTGTATATTGGACAATTAATGTTGATGTTAACTTATATGAATGTCTAATACTAACTCCAAAAATTGTGTTTTTTTGTTTTCCTTCAGGTTTTGTTGTTTGTTGAAAATTTTTAACCTTCGTTAATTTAAGATTTCATTGTATCGATACATATATTGTTTTCCTGTATACACACATAAACAATGTAAGATTATAGCTTTTTTTTTTGAATAATAAAGTTTACTTCTCTTGAATGACTTATAATTAATATCTGGTATTATCTTCTCATGCGACACATGGGTGAAACAACTAGTACATTATTATTCATATAACATGCTATGTTATCTAATATTTTTGAAGTAAATAAAGCTTAGAAAGTATTTATAGAATTAGTTTAGATAACTAGGTAAAATATAAAACTTCCCCAAATTGTATCCAATCCAATTTGACAAGATATTGTCAGCTTTATGCTTAGCCCACACGTTATTTATTTATTTTGGATTTACATCCACAATGCCTCATTTGAGTTGGGGTTAGTATCTTAACTTAAATTGATTTCATTTTCTTTGCTCAAACAATATGAGATTGAGGCTATCATTGATATAGACCATGTATGATGGAGGCTGCGCTGGCATAGACCACAAGTAGACAATTAGTATAGGAATTAAACAAGTTGGAGAAAAAAATGGAGATCATTACATTTAACACTCGGTGATCGAATGTGATATATCCTAGGAATTGACCACTAGTCTTCTTTTTTGCTTAAAAAACTAGATAGATGTAGTCCATCCATGCCTTTTATTTTATACTGATAATTGTATGTGTAGTGCCATTATTACGATACATAACCTGTGATGAGGCCAGTCCCTTGTATAAAACGTTAAATTCATATTAAAATTTAATACACTCTTTCCGCTATTATAGTGAAAAACAAAAGTTCATTACTGATGTTAGTTTATTGAGTAACTCAAGATTTTTCACTCATAAAATAGGCTTATCACTATGAAGTAATTTTTGAAAAGTGATTCAAATTTGAGTAAAATTTTATTTCTTGAGAAGATAAAATTTTAAAGACATATCAAGCAAATAGATGGGGAGAAATATGTGGGATGCGGTGCTCAAGGACAGGACCACATGTAAGCCATATTCTATTTGCAGATGACTCTATTCTCTTTGCAAGAGCTACAATAGTGGAAGCCTCCTCGGTGATGGAAATATTAGCCAGATATGAACGAGCGTCAGGCTAGCAGGTGAACACGCAAAAAAAAAACCTCTCTCACTTTCTCACCAAATATGAATTTGGACATTCGTTAAGAAATTGAAGAGCTCCTTGGTTTCAATATCTTGAGATAGCGTGATAAATATCTAGGGTTGCCAGCAATTGTGGGAAAAACAATCTAACGACATTTGGCACAATAAAAGAAAAAAATATAGAAGCGCGTTTAGAGATGGAACCGGAGTATGTTCTCCTATGCGGGGTGGGAGATTATGATCAAAACGGTGTTACAAGCTATGTCTACATATGTGATGAGTCTATATATTCTGGATTCCTGAAAACCTTTGTAACGGAATAGTTAGTTTATTCCTGAAATTTTGGTAGGAAGAGCAAAATAACAAGTGAAAGACGTCATGGGTTTGATGGGACATATTGAGTAAAGCCAAGTCAATCCGGGGTCTTGGGTTTTGAGACATCCAAAACTTCAACAGGAATCTCTTGGAAAAGCAAACATGGAGGATCATTCAAGTCCTGGAGTCGATGGCTGCCAGAATTTTAAAGGATAAATATTTTCCAAAAATGGACATTCTACATGGTAATGATAAATAGGGGAGTTCATATCTTTGGAAGAGCTTGTTGTGGGGGAAGGGATAATGGTAGGAGATGGGCAGAATTTTAGTAGTTGGGAATATCATTGGCTGTCGGTTGAACAAAGGAAGGCAAGAGTAAGCGAGCTGTTGAATGAGAATAGATAGTAGGATGTTTAGCTTATCACTTCAAAATTTTGGCCAGTGGATCAGGTGAAAATTCTAGAAATCCCATTTGGATGTGGAAAGCGAGATCAACTTATCTGGCACCACACAAAGATGGGAACTTACACAGTCCGAAATGGATATCACCTTGCTCATAATGACGAATGAGTACTTGAGATGGGGAGTTCGAATGCATCTAAGTGTGGTGGAGTTTGTGGAAGTTAAATCTTCCACCATGGATATGTCATTTTATATAGCGACTCTTGTAGGCTACTCTACCAACAATGAACTTAAGGAGACGGGGGATTGATATCCATTTGCAGTGTCCAAGGTATAATGCAGCAGAAGTGGATGCTCGTGTGTATGCAGGGGTGCGATTGGGTAAAACAGCTCTGGAAAATTTTGGGTTGGTGGGAGATAGTCTGAGTGGGGTTAACTAGTGGTTAAAGCTTGATCTATATAATCTTTAAGTATCCCTCTACTTGATATGTGCTAAAGAGGAATTTGAGCTGATTTGTGAGGGGCTTTAGACAATCTGGAACAATCGTAACTCATTGAACAATGGAGGTAATCCAGTGGAATATTCCTGTGAACTATAGGAAAGGGTAAAGCAACAAGTAGACTACGTGGATCAATACAGTGAGAGATCAAGAAGGCCTGGTACTGTGTACAGATACTGTGATTAGGGAGGATGAAGGACTGATGGGGCTGGGAGGGATGGTGAAGGAAGAACAAGGCGTCATTGTGGGCGGCTTTGCAATATGGAAATTAGGTGAAGCAAAAGCCTTGGCAATAAAAGAGGGCTTATTGTTTGCGGCGTGACACCAATTTAGGCTAAAGTGAGTTGAGACGGATGCGCTTGTGGCCGTGCAACAACTCCTGAAGAAAGCTTGTAACGCACCGATCACTCCGTTGATCAGAGACATTCATGGACTTCTTGTGGCTAGCAAATGTGGCTCTTGCTGTCATATCTTTTCCTGTAATTTGTCTTTCTTACTGAATTTGTTATACCTGCTAGGGAATTTATATTTTTTCTATTGAAGGAGAGATTGATTTTATTCTCTTGTCCTAATTGGATAAACCCTAAAATCCCAGATCATGCTCGATCTCTCTGCCTCATCTTCTGCAACCAGTGAAATGCCCGGATTACTGCCTATTTTGGACAACGTATGGCTAAATGATCCACCCGATTTTCCTAACCATCGTTTATTTTTTTATTTCTACCAAAATTTGAAACTAAATAGCTATTTAGAGTATCATAATGTAAGCCCAGAAACTTTTATAGATTGCTGGTTTAGATATTTTGCTCCTTTAGTTCGAAGCAGAAAAAACCAGATACAATGGCAATTATATGTTTAGCTGATTGAGTTATCTATCTTCCTAAACAGTTACTAACCACAACGGATGAACTAGGTGCTCTGTACAACAAGGTAATATGGTGACTAATTTATATTTATGAGTATGGTTCTTGATTAAATTATGATTCTTGAATAAATTATCAGTTTTTGAGTTCTTTTAGATGCTTGACTGAATTTTGTGTGTGTGTGTGTGTTGAACGTACACACGCCATTAGTTTCTAAGAATGAAGTATGAATGAGTGAAGAAGCCACAGAATTAGACGCTTCAAATTTCAAATTTTTTGTGAATATGTATTCTGAGATGATATTAGTAGAAAGATTGCTTTAGCAATTGTATAGCGATAGAGATCATTACAGACAGTCAACAATTGCATAATTCAGATTTTGCTAGAAACAGAAAGGGTCAATATGGATTTAGGTAAGCACTGCATTAGAAAGTATTATGTGTGTTATTTTACAGACAGAATAAAGAGAGGCGTAGAAATTTATTTTGATATTGAAGTCTGAAGATTTTATAATATGGGATTGTTTGCAATATAGCAACTTTGAGTTTTTTTTCCTCCTATTTTTCTTGTCGAAGTCGGTGTGATTCACTTTTTCCTGTGATTTTTAGATCAAGTCGAATGGAAGGGTTAATTTTACAAAAGGTTCCCAACCTTTGTGCTTAGAATCGGATAGGTCCTCAACCTTTTTTCGCTATCCTGAGCCCCTAACCTTTCATAAATCGCACAATAAGTCACTCTTGTCACTATTCCCTCAACTTTTCATATAAAATGACAATTATACCCTTTAGCCTTTTAATTTTAAAAACAAAACATTTAAAAATAAATAAATAATTTAAAAAAAGCACCCACCCACCCCCTCCCCCTCCTAAGAGGGCAGCTGAAAATGGCTGCTGGAAACGATAGCAAACTGCTGTCGCTTCCAGCAGCAGATTTGGAGAGTGGATCCCCCCATTTTGGGCAGCAAAATGGGGGGTGATTTTGGCCGCCGGAATGGCAGCAAAATGCTGCCATTTCCGACAGTATCCAAAATGGCGTGTAAATCCCCCCATTTTGCTGTCCAAAATGGGGGGATTCACCCCCATATTTACTGCCATTTCCAGCAACTTTTTGGCAGCCGGAAATGGCTCCGGCGACGATTTCCAGCGGCCCTCTTAGGAGGGGAATGGGTGGGGTGGGTGTTTTTTTTTTTTATTTTTTATTATTTTTAATAGTTTTAAATATTTTGATTTTAAAATTAAAAGACTAAAGGGTATAATCGTTATTTTATATAAAAAGTTGAGGGAATAGTGACAAGAGGGACTTACTGTGCATATTTATGAAAGGTTGGGGACCCAGGAGAGCGAAAAAAGAGATTGGGAACCTATCCGATTTTAAATCCAAAGGTTGGGGACCTTTTGTGAAATTAAGCCTGAATGGAATGACCATGACTGCAATGCTAGTAAAGGCAACAACACTTGCTTTTGTTCACTATTCTTTTGTGGATTCTAGTTGTAAATTAAGAGCTTTACCAGTTTACCTACAACGGCAGCATTAACATTGTACTTGTTGTTGCCACCAATGATTGTTTAGTTACACCAGTGCTTCAAGATGCTAATCAATACTCATCTTCATAACCATTGTTATAGGTGAGGGTCTAAGATCTATTTCTATAAAGTTATGAATTGAATTTTCTAATCGTTAAATTTTATACAGATTTCATATTTATTCTGTTAGTGCCCATTGGCCATTGCCATGAGATATGTGAATAAAATTAAGAATTCACTTATTCAGCAATCCTCCATGAGGGTCGTCAACGAGGTTGCCTGAGCTATGCAAAGATAGAGAGTGTAGCTTTTTGTGTCATTACGATGTTCTTGGATTATTGGTTTAACTTATTTTTTGTCCTTCTGTAGAGCCGCTGCCAAAGTGGTAATGTGTATCCAATAGTTCAAACATGAATGCTCTTTGGACTGCTAACATATGTCAGCCAATTTGCATTAAGTTTGATCGTGGGAATGGCACATGGAAGGTTAATGGATACTATGCCCGCACATCTTTTTAAAGGCCTCTCAGTCGAGGCTTGGCAAATGTGGGTGGAATGTTCGTAAGTCCTAAATTGAAAGTACGCAATGATGCTCATAATTAGTTCACCAATCTAACATTAGAGTGCCTTGTTAGTTACATTTAAAAAGATACTCCCACTTTCCCATAAAGATATTCCTATTTCATTTTTCACATGATTAAGAAAACATCATTTAATATTATTAGAAATATACAATTTAACATATATTTCCTAATATGCCCTTTGACTTATTTAATATTTCACTTGAATTATTCTTTGTTATTGATTACTATGCACTATAAACGAGGGTATATTAGAAAAATGAAAAATTAAGTTAAGAAAGAGGAATATAATTTAGGACAGATAAAAAAGGAAAGGAGGAGTATCTTTTTGAACGGAGGGAGTATTAATTTTGTTTTGCACAGCCCCTATTCTAGAAAGAATTGGGTTAACCTGACAACACGAGATACACATGTGCAGGGATCAAAGTTGGCCACCATATCCATTGTAAAGAATTGGGTTAACCTGACTACACGAGATAAGGATCAAAGAGATTGGCCACCATATCCACGTCGAGAAGGCCAGTGTCTCAATAACAATGGCAAGCACGACAATGGATAACGATGACGTCAATGATGAATACAAGAAAATACTGCTTCTTCATCAATTGCATTTGTCTACTTTGGTCATTTCTTTGTTAAGTTTTATTATCTTTCGTCTAATTTAAAGCACTTGAACTATGGTAAACGGCACCATATGGTAGAACTTTATCTTCATTATTATTATTATTGCTATTGCTATTTTGTTTGACAATATATGCCGAGTGAAAACACAAATCAAAAACTTACGACAAATAATAGATATCTAGTGACAGGCAATTTACGTGCAACGCATGTACTTACACTAGTGTGGATATATAAGTCACTATAGATGTGATTGATACTCGTGCCAACTTGAATGTTTTACTATGGTTAATTGAGTAACTCAAGGGTACAATAAAACAAACATGGACCTAGCCCGTTAAAAATTTGGGAAGGTTTCATTAATTAATCCTAACTAAGGGAAGGTTTAATTCAGTGGGAGCAAAATTAATAATAAAGTACATATTAAACTAATTTATTGCATTTATTAATTCTTTTATATTTTGTCATTTTAGCTTATCGAATTATGAATAATCAAATTAGTTTAAGAGTCATACTTTACACTAACAAGCTTACCACTCAAATTTTTTGGACTAGCAATGTGATTTGACAATTGTTCTCGGGCATCTTGTATAAGTTCTTGAACAGTTGAAAATGAGGAAGCTTCACCAAAACAAAACAAGTGCAGTCTTACAATCATCATATTAACAACAACAATACTGCAACATGTCTGACGCTTGTAGTTATATCAGTTCTATCGCATGCCCTAGTTCTATATGGATGGTCTCAATTCTAGACATGAGTTCTTAGCTATACACGCATGCTCTCTGCTCTACACGTGTGCTATCAAATTTACAAGCATCAGTTTTAAAATTAGGAAAGCTTTTATATGTTAAAGGAAAACCTAATTAATTAAGAAATTAAAAACTTGTAAAATTAAATAAAAGAAATTCAAAGAATTAAAAATGATAAATAAAATCATAGGGAAATAAATTGGGTCTGTCAAATTGGTAGCCAAAACCAAATCATTGCAATTGGAAGTTGGGACAACGTTCGGCAGCCTCCCAATAAATTCACCAACTGCATAGCAATTGGTCAATTGTACCCAACGACCCAGTCGTCCAATGCAAGATGAAGGATTGCTTCCTTTCCGAATTTACAGATTTACACCGTGGTCCTCCAACTTCTCTAGTCAAATAATTTTAGCCCTAATTCTTCCATTTGCTATTTTTTTTTAATAAATCTTGGATGAAATTACAAGTTTGAACATGATACTTTCTTGTCACTCTTATCCGGGGTTGAGCCACGCAATCAACGTACTAAGTTATTTTCTTCATGCTAAAAACATGAAGTTTGATGTTGCTATTATCATCTTAGAAAAAAAATTGTTTTGTTTCATGAAAATTAAAGAGATGAGCTTGTCCTGCCATGAATGCAACTAAAGCCAATAGCAAAAAAACAATGGAAACTGAAGCTGTATTTAAAAAAAAAAAAAAAAAAAGGAATAATTCAGACTTCGGAGAAAGAAATATTTCCACGAAAGTGGCAGTGATGGGATAAAGTCGTCGGCGGAAGAATATTTTAGAAATGAGTACTTTCCTTTTGATGATTGATCAAGCATGGTTTACAATTCAATCTTAATTTAAACATTTTAAACAATATAAAGAGATTTTTGGATTTTGTTTAATATGGAGAAATTACAGTTTCTTTTGTTTCTAGATTATATTGTTAGAGTCATGCATAAATTTTGAGAAGTATTTAGGACATAAGGAAGTCAGGTATTAATAGAAACGAGTTGTAATCGGACTTGTTAGTCTTGAAATGCTATTTACCCAATGAAGCAAAAAGTGTAATGGAAGTGTTACAATATCTAAAGGCATTTGAGGGTTATTTCCCGAATGCAGATATTGCTTACAAAATTTCGCTAACCACACTGGTTACACTTGTATCTATCACTGCTATATAAAAAGTGGAATCTACGTAAAACATTCAGATTTCATTTTTGCCTCTCTTTTTTTCTTTAATTCCTATATTGTCCATTGACTTTATTTCATCCTATTTATTCACTGCACTCCAATAGTTTTATTTTATTTTCTCTCTAATCTTTGTCATACATTTTAATTTAACATCACTAAAGTCATCCAATACAATCAAGGGATAATTTCTAAAATGGCAAAAAATAAAAACAAAAGTTCAAAAATGTCACTTTTTGAAAATCAATTCAAACTTGTCTATTTTTAGTGCAAAATTACATGAAAACCTTTCAACAATACTTGGGCTAAATTAGTGCATGTACTTGGTCAAAATAAATTTTCAATCCACAATGAGTAATAATCAGCAGTTTTCGACAGTTGATCTATGTTTCTCTAAAGATAGTCCCTGGAATTCTATACAGTTTGGTAAAAAAATGTCTATATAATTTCTCTGTATAACATGACATTTAATCGTGATACTTCTCGACAGTTATCTACATATCTATACAGTTAAACTGTAGATCTCGATAGTTAGATACTGTAAATCTAGACAGATTCGTTTCTCGACAGTTGAGACACCGCCGTCTGCACGTGTAGGTCACGCGCCTCACGCACCGACGAATTTTGGTCGCGGATTAGTGCAGCTAGCCTCGTACTGGCATTCTAAGCAACTTTCCCTTCTATATCGACGTCGAGTTTCTGCCCGATCACAACAGATCTGTCAATGAACCTGTAATGCAAGTCTTGATTTAGAGTTTCTTCAATAATGAAATTCTGCGTTCGCAAGCAAATTGGGTATAGTATAGCATATGTCAAAGAAGATTTTGATGGGTTCAATTGCTTAGATTGGTGGCGGGATAAAGAGATTAAAGAACTGGGGTTTTTAAAATTAATATTAGAATTTTTGTTTGGGATTAATTGCTTGTATATGTTTAAAAAATGGACATTTTGAATTTGACATGTTAGAAGTGATCATTTTTTGCAATTTTCTCTTATTTGAAAAAAATTATTAAATCAATGTTCGGGGGCATACTTGTCCAAAAAATAGTAAAAGTGACATATGTGCACATATTTTAAAAAGGGCTTAGTTTTGAACATGAAATTTTCAAAAGAGACATTTTTTACAATTTTCCCTACAACCAAATTATATCACATCATCCTAATGCTGAAAGAATTGAACTACAAAGTTCCATTTAGCACCTCATTTTAAAATTCCAGGCAGAAAACAAACTAAATAATGGTGATTATTTCCGTCTAGCCAATGTTAAGGTTTTTTTTAATTCATATCGAATGTGTAAGAACCCCCTCCCCCCCCCCCCCGGGCATAAAATTCTTGAGAACGAGATTTACTTTAATTAGAGGTGATATGTTAACTTTTGTATCGACCAATCCAAAATGTACAATATAAGACCTTGACGTTAGTAATTACCTAACGAATGTGCAAGAATTCCTGTGCACAAAATTCTTGAGCATGAGATTTTTTTTATATAGAGACGATATGTTAACTTCTATCTCGACCAATCCAAAATGTGCAAAATAAGACCTTGACGTTAATACTCACATGAAAGTTAAATAAGACCTCAATGTCAGCAATCACGCAACTTTTTTTAGTTAATGCATATTGTGACCATTTTTTCTCCTTTAATTTCATATTGCAACTATGCTATGTGAGTATGCCTTTTTGACTTTAGATCAATAATAAACAAGATTGTATATATTACACTTTCAATTCAAGCTAATTTCGTAGGTTGAAAATTTAGTGAAATGAAATATATATATATATAT
>CAVNYN010288742.1:0-20784 GCA_963692815.1 Nyctanthes arbor-tristis | reverse complement strand
CTAAATTTTAATTTATTTTATTTTTTTGAGCAATTTTTTTTTTTAAATATGAATTTTGGAAAAAAAAAATTTTGGGGCCAAAATGGGCCCTTGAATTTTTAAAATTTGGGTCCCTATTATTTCAAAATTTGGGCCCTTAAAAACATTAAAAAAAGAAAAAAAAGGATCTTATCTATTTTGGGCTGGTATAACAAAAGTTATTGGGCCCCCATTGGTCCTGGGCCTGAGGCGGCTGCCTCATCAGCCTCAGCCCAGGACCGGCCCTGGTGGCATACCCAGTGGGATGGGGGGAGTTTTTAATCTTCTTAGCGGGAGGGGAACAAATGGAATAACACTAAAATAAATTTTACTTCCTCCGTCCCACACAGATAAGTTGATAGGTGTTTTGACACAGATTAGGTAACATGATCGGAAATTTATTTATTATTTTTGGTTTATGCAGATTTTTGCCTTGGAAACAAAAAATGGTTTTGACTTTTGGCCGAAAATCAGCCGTGCAGCACACGGCTCGCGGCTGCTCTGCCAGCCTTTTTTTTTTCAAAGTTTTTTCCGAAAATTATAATCTTTAATTTTTCATATCTAGAAATTCTTTTTATCAAAAGCAATGCATGGTGTTTTTTAACTTTATTTTATTTATTCCTCATTTTAAAGATGGTAACAAAAAAAAATGTAGACACAAATTATTATTTGATGTAAGAAATACTGCTCAAAAAAAGTGTTTGAATAAAATAAGTGTTTCTATTTGTTTACAAAAAATTGTAAGCTCAAATAAAAAAGAGAGGTTGTTAATGGCATCCATATACGACAAATAAGGTTTTTGAATAGGTATAAGATAAATAAATTAGGAATCTTAATTTAAAAGAATATAAGTCTCATGGATGTAAAAGAATGCAAAAAAAGGAGAAAAAATAAATGGCTAATTGACACCATCTAATCCTAACTTTCATATTATTGTATACTCTAACGTAAACATTTTAAACTAGATAGTTTCAACTTCTTCATATCTTTCTTTTTTTTTTCCTTTTTTTGTGTAATGTAACATTTTTAGCTTATAATACCACCAAATTCTAATTGAACTAAAACATTAGTAAATAAGAAAAATAAAAAAATAAAAAAACATATTTTAATTATACTTGAAAAAATCAATCAATGAGAAATTAGTAAATATGAAAAAGATAAAAATAAAAAATTAAAAAATGCATATTTTAGTTATACTTGAAAAAAACAATCAATGAGAATTTAGTAATGACATTGGGGTGAATTGGTTCGCTCTGTGATCCATATAAAGTAGTATAGGGTTGTTTAGATAAGTATGCATGTCAGGCAGGCTATACAAACCGGCATTTCGATCTGCCTTTCAATTCACTTATGATATTTAGTCATTTTTAAAATTTTTTCTAATTTAGTTTACATTTTTATTATTTTTGATTAAATATTTACTACTAGAAAAGGTGTCAATAGTAACAAAATTTTAGTAACGGAACCAATTCCGTTACTATTAGCAACATAATAGTAACGGAGCACATATAGCTATGGAATTAGTAACGGAAACGTTTTGTTACTGCTTTTTCGTTACCAATCCGTTACTGAATAGTAACAGAAAAATTTATTACTATTAGCAACATAACAATAACGTATTAGTAACATAATGCAGATAGTCACGGAATTAGGAACGGAATCACTTCTATTGTTAGTTTTTCGTTACCAATCTATTACAAAATAGTAACGGAAACAAGTTATTACTATTAGCAACAGAATAGTAAAGTATTAGTAACGGAACGCGTATAACCACGGAATTAGTAACAGAATCATTTATGTTGCTAGTTTTTCATTGCCAAGCTGTTACTAAATAGTAACGGAAACAATTTATTACTATCAGTAACGGATTACCAACAATTTCATAACGAATATGGCTGGAGAAACTTACTAGAACATACTTTATATAAATTATGGGGCAGCATATTAACAAAAATTTATAGTGGCTTAGTGGTCGAGACTTTACTTGCCAACCATTAAGACTCGAGTTCGAATCCTCAAAGGAGCAATATGAGGAATTATTTTCTTTCTAAGTTCTAGTTCACGATTAGTAACGGAATTAACAATAAAAGTTTGTTGCTAATTAATAACTCTTTTATCCATTGGTAATTTAGTAACGGCTTAACCTGTTACTAGTTAGTATCAGAAAGTTTTTACATTACTTATTAGTAACAGAAAGTTCTGTTAGTAATTAGCAACGGAATTTATATCCCGTTTCTAAATTAGCCACAATCGAATTGGTAAGCGATTTGTAACAGTATTTTTTCGTTACTAATAGCTGTTAGCAACGAGATTGACCCTCCTTGTAACGGAAATTTCTGTTACTAATAGGGCCTTTTCTAGTAGTGGTAATTACGGATAGATGAAGGCAGACACTTCGATCAATCCTGCTCTGCCAGATTGCGATCAGAAAAATACCTCTCTATTTAGGTCCCCATCAACTTTAGAGTAAATAGGACATTTTTTGTCATCATTTTATATGGCAAGATTTGATAATGTTTGAGGTTAAAATTTAAGATTTGTGAGTGCGAGTCATTTTTTTTTTAAAGGAGAAATTTTATTCAACAATCAAATCCAAATGAAGTACATCGTCAATAATACTAAGTGGCAAAGAAAATGACAAATTAGGACCTGACATAGAACCAGCCATTCTAGCAAGTGTGTGAGCAACCTGGTTCGCTGACCTACGAACACATGTGAACTCAACGCTATCGAGTTCTAACAGTAAAACCTTACAATCATCGAGAAAGTTATTATTTTGAAGTTATTATTTTCTCCGAAAGTTGAATTTGATGTTGGAATTGTTAAGTTTGAAAAGTTAAGGTTAAATTACATCAATTAACTAAAAATAAATGTAGTTAATTTGATGTCAAAATAAAATTACAAACACTAGAAATTGAACAATATAGACATTTTGCTCCTGATTGTTTGTGTGTTCGTTTCACTATGCAAGATCCTTATAGGGTGTAAATATTTACTGTTTCTGGGTTGAGTTGATTCTGACATTTTTGTTGAGATGCTTAATCAACCTTACGGGAAATTTTAGTATCAAATATTTTACTAACGAAATTTCGTTCCATGCATGGACATATATAAAAAATAAATAGCGAACTTTTTTTTTTTTATAAATTTTATGTTTGACTAGAAAATATGTCGATTTTTGCGTTACGAGAGTTTGGTAACAATATGAAATAGGTTGTCTTCTTTTTATATTAAGAGTCTAATTTAGATTACTTTATTAATTTATTTCTTCTAATTGGTATTTCGTTACAACTAACAATTTTAAGTTTACTCACAGTGGTAAATTAGGAACACGAATAACAAAATATATCTTTTCAATATATTTTTTTTAATATTCGTAAAAAAGTAAAGTGTACAATATATTTGGGATAGAAAAAGTACATATTCATATAAAAATCATTAATCAAATTTATAGAAATTGCTGGGTAACACTAATATATAGGGCAAATGATTGGTCAATTTTGTAGATTACTCAAATTTCATGAATTGTAGCCAATTGTTCTTCATGTTTCATACATATGAATTCATACGGGAGAAAAAGGCAGATGTTTGCTTCAAGACAGGAAAAAGCTACCGTGGGAATGAAATGATGCATGCATCAAAAGACTTTGTCATTTCCAAGAGTTTGGCATCACTATTTTTTTTATCTTGATATTTTCTATTAATTATTTTTTATTGACGACGAATTTAGATTAATACATATGCATCATACCCATTGCAAAAATTTGCATTCTGATTTCGCCTATTTAATGGTTACAAATTATTATTTTGATTAATCACCTTAAATTTTTATGTTGATTTCTTTTAATTGATTCGTAACTTTCCACTTTCTAGTTTGTAACCAATAGTTGTAGAAATAAAACAATTGCACTAGATAGTTCATGAAATTAACTATAGTCTATAAGTTACAAATCACGTACAACACGTGTTTGATACTAGTGAAAAGAAAAGGCCAGTGTTGAAACAAAATGAAGCATGCATTACAAGAGTTTGTCATTTCCATGATTTTCGTTTTTTTTTAAATTATTACTATTATTATTTAAAATATTGCCCTTACAAATGTGCATTGTAGCAGTACAAATAAGATAGATATATGTCGTACCGAAATACAAAGCTAAATAATAATAAATCAACAATACAAACCACCACATAGGGGAAAATCAACAATATAAAACCTAAAAATGATATCCCGTGAAATGTTATACACAATATATTACATACAACTGGAATGTACAATAGAAATAAGTTTTAGAAAATATTAGAAACCCCCATAAAAGTGGAATACACAATAGAAATAAATTTATTTCTAGTATTTCTATTGCGGAATTCATTACTAAACCCCTATACAAGTGTAATACACAACAGAAATAAATTTTAGATGCTTCTCTTCTCTTCCACAAAATAGTATCTTCGTTTCACTCGTCCCTTGCATTAGCATAGCTCAATTGTTTCTCTTAGTTTTGATTTGTTATTTGTTTGTTATATGGTAATGATTTTCCTGCTCCTTTCAAAAAAATATAACGGCTTCCTAGTATCAGGTTATGCGTAACCGCTACATTGACCTATTTTATCCAGTTTACTTTGATCCTGGGGGCATATTCCACTGTCAAACCTCCATAATAACGAGGAAAGGTTATTGAAGTAATAAAGAAATTTCAGAAGAAAAATAGATATTGAACAATCATAATCTTTTTTTCTAAAAGTTAAACTTTGGGGTTTTTTATTCCCAATCTATTGGGATTTTAACATAATAATTCATTCCTCAAAGTTATTTCTAGACTTCTCTGCACTGGCGGTTTCATTCGTGTGGTATTTTTTCCCGAAATTTGTGAAAAAGGGAAATCCCGCTGATAGGGAAAATCGAAAGTGCACGAAACTATGAAAATCAAAGGATCTCAGTTTGCTTTATGTTGATGCTGGGATTTTCTTACAACACAATTATTATTACATATAAACATATAGCTTCTAAAAGATGGGCAGCACAATTAATTTAGGGGATATCAGGATCCTTTCTTAAATAGATAACTGCCAATTATCCCCACATTACTTTCTTAAAATTTTGCATCCTTTCCACCTTTGTTGCCATTTTCTTTTTTAAACAAAGAAAGCCACAGAGATGATAAATAAACACAAATTTCATTTGTTTGAAGATAAATAAGCCATAGACTATTGTACTACCTTCGTATATATGATATTTTGATGCGATAAGAAAAGCTCAAAGAAGTTTGTTCCAAGGGAAACATGGTGGGGGATTTTAGAGCCTTTTAGAAATGAAAAAAAGGGCAAAAATAGAGAAAAACATTGAATCTGAGAAAGGATCGACAATGGCTTCTAAGAAAATTTAAAAATCTTCACACACCTACCAGCGAAGAACAACTTTACTCTTAGCATGTAAACCATGGAAGGTAGAAAGACCACGCTAATGCCCACTTCCACCATCCTATCAACACCCTTCCCCTCTATTTTGATTGATTGGTCACAGCTGGCGAATTCGCTATCAAATCAAATGTCTTCTATTTCTTTCGCCTTTAACAAAAAACTTACGCACATCTATTTGCTCATAGAGGGGAAAGAGGTATTGTGTTTCCAATATAAATAAAGGGCATTTTGGTCATTGTATAGGTTTGAGTAACTCCCTAGCAGACGAGATGCGACAAATAGCCTTTTCCTCTTTCAAATTACAATAAGAAAAGGAACCTATCCATCAATAAACACGTGAGAAATGGTTTATGATGCATCACAATGTACACATTTAGAAGCAGCGGCCGAGCCAGGAGCAAAATTTAGTCGGGGGCAGTAGTATATCTTTAACTAATAGGATGTGACTTATTTTATTTTTTCCTTCATAAAACAAAATATTATAAAAGCAAAAGATTAATACTACTTTCTTACCTGTAGTGTACTATTATAAGTTTCACTGGATGTAATTATCTTTATGTACGGATACAACTTCACACAATAACCTTAAACAATAAATTTTGATTGTAATAACATTGATAACTTTGTAATGTTTTCGTGGTTTGAATTTCTAACACAAAACTAAATTTTAATTTATCTATTTAACTATTTAAACCCATATTTTGTTTCAAATTTTCATTACAAAACCAATTAAAGAAAAAATATTAAAAATAATTGAAATAAAAAAAACAGTAAACTTCATTGGGGGGGCCACTGCCCCTAAGTGGCTCCGCCACTGTTTAGAAGCTATTTGAATTTTAAATCTCCTTTGTAAAATTTTATCCACTGATATCTAAGGATGGTAGAAAAATTCGATCCGCGTCATAACCTGACGGATACCCGTTCTGTTTGAGAAAAATTTCCGATATGTGGATTGGTGGAGCAAATCATGGTGGGATTTGTGATCCACCAAGGGTTTGCAGATCAAATCAGATCAGGCCTAGCTGGTCTGATCCGAGCCGTTTAATTTAAAAAAAAAAAGATTTCTAAATTAGAGTCACTTTTAATTTATGATATTGCTAATATATTCTTTTATTTTCTATTGAATAGAAAATTCAGAGTCACAAATGTATTACGAAACTTGCAATAAGCTGACTGATGAAGAGATTGAGAATTTAAATTCTCCCAAATATGTTCTAATTTTTCTTTACTTCATCTAACATTTTGTCTTCTTTTTCACAGGCACAATCTTGCATAAATTCTAATACTTATACTGACACTATTGACTCTTGAGCTTGACTTTCAAGAAATGAAGATTGGAAGAAGCAAATTTTATTGTCTTTATCTAACTAATTTTTTGCATGGATGAATATTTGATGAATTTATATTTGATGTTGTCAACTTGCTATGTTAACTGTTGACTATTGATGTTACTTTCGGTTATGATACTTGATATTTGATAGTTGATATCGATTTAATTTCATTTCACTATTAAAATAGATTGTAGTGTAATGTATGATGTGAAAATTGAGTTAGGAGATTAGAGTAGTGTAATGTATGGTGTTAAAAAAAAAAGGTTTCATGGATCGGTTAGTGGATCGCAATCTTGATCCGATCTGATCTGTGATCCAATCCGATCTGCTCTGATCCGCAAGTCGTGTATCATAGAGCAGATCATGGTTTTGTAAATCTCTTGTGGAGCAAATTGGATCGGCACTGATCCTATCTAATATGATCCATTGTCATCCCATGATATCCATTCATTCCATAGCCTCCACACAAATAAAGAGATTTTAGGAGGAATTTGAACATCTCATATCAGTTTGGTAGAAAACTGTTTTTTTTTAATATCTAATAGCATTCAAGCAACTAGTAGAGGAAAATATTCCATTACTACTCAAGTTCCATATAATTTTATCTTTCTTAGAGTTCATAGAGATAGTAGAAATAGAATTCACAGTATGCTCAGATAAAATAGTCAGCAAAAGAACAACGTTCCATCTAGAATTGATCAAAACATCACATGTCAGTTTTGTTGGGGATTGGAAGCTGTCAGATTATTCAAAGCTCCACACAAACTTCAATTATCATGCCAAAAGCTCACCTTATACCAATGCCAATCTCTGATCTGATTTGTTAGAAATATGTTTGTCAAATCCGCAAGTATACAGGTCGAACAAGTAATATAATGGACAATGAGTCTGGGTTATCATTCCCACGAGGAAAGATTTAAGTACCAAGCATCCAATTCACGCTTTAGTTGAAACGATCGATATTTTGAGTTTATTTAAGATTAAACTAAATAAAAGTAAAACTAATAAAATTAAGCAATTAAAAATGTAAAGGTGATTATGAAAGTTTTCTCAAGAATTTTGTGAACTTGGGACTCACAATTTCACCACCATTGATTCCCCTAGCTACCCATTCATTGATTCACCAAAAACTAATCCTAGGTAACGATCGAGTTTCACGTAATTAATTAACTACCCTTCTCAAAGCTAGTTAATCCTACTAAATTAGACCCCTCACATATTTCTAAGTGAGCGCATTAATAACCCTCTTAAGTGCATTAATAACAAGAAACTCATGCAAATATCCCTGAAGTTCAATCTGCGTGACCGCACTAACCACAAGCAATTGTTTTTGTCTTTTCTAAATTAATATTCTCTATCTCCTAAATCTAATTCATGTATTCCTCTCTCGAGTTCAACATAAACCAATAAACATCCACGCAGCGAGGTCTAATAAGTAAAAGCAATTAAAAGCAACGACAAAGAATTAACTAGAAACTAATTTAACATGATAAATCAACAAACATGTAACTAGGGTTCACAATAGGGTTACGTTGTTCTTCCTAAGAAAAGAAGTTTAGTTACTCATTGATATGATAGAATTAAGCACAAAAGAGTAAAAATACATAATTGGGATTTGAGGAATAAGAATGGAGAAAAAAGAGTATTGCACCAATATTCTTCAATCTCAAACTTCTCTTCAAAATCTGAATCCAAACTTCAATAGTAATCCCTAGAAAACTAAGTAATTTTAATGTAAAAGTGAATGGATATGAATGTCCCCAATTGACAACTAGTATATCCTATCTGTAGGAGGCTCACAAGCTCTAAAAAGTGCTTAGAAATCGTAAAGTAAACCTACCAAACTAAGAATTTGACATAAAAAGGGAAAATATAAAATTTTTGTTGACTGGTCATTGCGGCTGCAATGAAGTAAGTGAACATTTCCCCAGTTCCTTCTCTGCACCCACAGTTAAGCATCATTGCCCGCAATGCTCTGACTTGCTCTCTGAACTTTGTTTCCTGGACAGGCGATTGCAGCCTTTCATTGCGAGCGCAATGGGTTGCAATGACCATTTCGTTGCACCGGTAACTAACTTTTAGCTCTCTGAATCTTGATTTGTGATAGATATCGCTCCTTCATTGCGCCCGCAATGCTTCCTACATTGCGCCTGCAATGAATAAACTTCAAGCCCAAGATTTTTTTATCTTCTTTTTGATCCTCTATCTTTTTCCTTGTTGCTTTTTGGTTCCCAAGCTCCAGAATGTTTGCAACACTAGTCCAAAACTATGCTAAACATTCAAATTCAACCCGAACTCAATGCAAATCACTTGTTTGCACTCCTTCTTGAATTATAACCTAAAAATTAACAAACCAACACCTAAATACGTTCTTTTAATTAAAAATTAGAACACTTAAACACAAACTGGAGTATTTAATCAGTACAAATTATATACCTATCAATGGGGTTCAATGCTGATGGGTTTTTACTAAGTCCAAGCTTGGGTCTTTGTCGATACTTTTACCAAATAGATTATTTTTCACATATTCTTACACATTTACAGCTTCAGCTAAACCATTCAAATTTGTTTGCAAATCGCCATAGGGGGCCTGTTATTTAAGTGTATTTGTGGTTAACTGAGTGTAGTGATGAAACAAATATGGAAATCATAGGTCATCAGGACATGTTAATTTTTAGTATTAGTTTAGAACACATCTTTCCTAAAACTGAATCATCATCATTGGTGTGCTCATACGAGTCTGGAAATATAGCTGTACTTTCCTAAACAATGAAATGTATATTGGTACCAGCAGATTATATATTACTACACAGAGATATCCAAAGTATAAGAGTTAAAGATTAGAATAAGTCATATTCCTCGAATGGCATGCATGTAAACCTGGAACGAAGTTCAAAACACATGGGATTTGTGGTTGCTTTATATGGTGAATCATCCAATAGCAAGGTGTAACTTTCATTGTAGCTCTTGAAATTGTCCTTACTCCACACATTTTTTAGCTCTTTAAGATACTGGGGCTTATTGTGATTCTCGTATGATTTAATTCCGGTTTTTGTATAGAATTCTTGTCCCTCATCAAGTAGTAGTAGTAGTACTAATATATATATATATATATATATACATATATATATAAAATAAGAGAAGAGTGGCTTTTCCTACTCCTTTTCTGGCTCTCTAAAGTTTCTGGCTCTATAAGGTTTCTAGCTTTATAAGATTTTTGGTGATATCATTTAATTCTTTTTTTTGTATTTTTATTTTTATCTTTTTTTTAGATTGTTATACTAATTTTTTAAATAATATTCACTTTTTCCTTTATTAACCCATATCTGATCCTCAATTCACGGTAATTTCTTTAGCCATATATTTTGAATTAGGGATCTGCCACTTATCAAATCGAACACGAAATTAATTGAGACTTCTATTTTAAAAAAGCACATGGTAATTTTTATGATTCTAAAACTCAAGAATAGCACGTCTCTAAACTAATAAATTTCTAAAAATCTGTGACATTAATTGTAAATTTCAATTTTTAATAATTTTTTAAGAAATTTTTATATGGTTATTGTAGTGCAATAATCAATTGACTTTTTTAAAATTATAGTACTCTAATTTATTGATTTTATAATTAAATTGAAACTTTTTGATAATTTAAGTCTTATCGTATTTAGAGTTAGATTATTTATTTGAGAGATGGACCGAATATTGATATGATTGCACTGTAATAGTTGTTCAACAATTTTTATTAGACTTTTTATTTTTATTGAATCACCTCAATTAATTTTTATTTATATATGTATAATCAACTGGTGCTGTAACTACAAACAAGTGCAACGACAGTTATGCTTTTTATATTTTAGACAGGAGGTCCTGAATTGAAACACACCCACCTCTCTCCTCCCCTCCCCTATACCCACTGTATAAAAAAAAAAAGAAAAATTAATTGGTACAAAAAATGTTACTAACAAATATATTTAAATATAAAAAATTGTTATAAAAACTTATATTTCACAATATTAATATGATTTAACTGGTTGTATTAATAATTTATATTAAATTTTTGAATAAAAATTCATTGACATTTATTATTAGAGTAATTATAGGGAGAAATATTTATTTGACATGAATAACTGATATTAGTTCTCCTCCCGCCCCCTATACGCACTATATGAGAAAAAGAAAAAGAAATTAACTGGTGCAAAAAGTGTTACCGACAAATAAATAAATCTAAATATAATAGAATAGTTATAAAAACTTATATCTCATAATGTTAACATATGACTCAACTGGCTATATTAATAATTTATTAAATTTTTGTAAAAAAATTTATTGACATTTGTTATTAGAGTATTTCTAAGTAGACAAAATTATCTGATATAAATAACTGATATTTGTTAGTTGGCAAATGTGAATTGGTTGTTTATATACAAGTGATAAATTTGAAGGGCTACGGTCATCAAATACATGGTTGACAGCTAAACATGTCAGTTTTTCATGCCAGATAAATATGTCTTCCTAAAATTATTATTGTTAATATTACTTTTAGATCCCGTGCAACGCACATGTGAGAATTTTAGTAATAGTAATAGTAGTAGTAGTAATAATAATAATAATAATAATAATAATAATAATAATAATAATAATAATAATAATAATAATAATAATTGAACTAATCAGAACTGCAACTATGGCAACACAACTACATACATTTCCTATTATTGTGATTAGGGTCTGTACCTTTAATTTTTCTTTTTGTTTCATATGCATAAAACTTGAGTAATCTATCAAATTGGGTAATTGGCACACAAAGTCCATACCTTTAGATATTATTGTGATATGGGTCCCTACCTTTAATTTTTTTCCCATGAAACTTGAGCAATCTACCAAATTGACCAATCTTTTGCCTTTCATTTAGGTAATTGGCACACAAACTCATGAAGTTTAGATATTATTGTGATAACATTCCTTACCTTTAATTTTCCTTGTGTTTCATACGTATGAAACTTGAGCAATCTATTAATTTGACAATTCATTCGCCTTTCATTGATTATTTGGTGCAAACTCCCAATCTTCAAATATTATTGTGATGAGGTGCCTGACCTTTAATTTTTCTCGCATTTCATATGCTTAAAACTCGAGCAATTTACCAATTTGACAAATTATTTGCCTTTTATTTGGGTAATTGGCACACAAAGTCCCTACCTTTATATATTACTGTGATAACGATTCTTACTTAATTTTTTCTTGCATTTCATACGCATGAAACTTAAGCTATCTACTAATTTGACCAATCATTTGCTCTTCATTTCATTAATTGGCATATAAAGTCCTTATCTTTAGATTTTATTGTGATTAGGGTCCCTACCATTAATTTTTTCACACTTCATATGCACGAAACTTGAGCAATCTACCAATTGACCAATTATTTGCCTTTCATTTGGGTAATTTGCACACAAAGTCCCCACCTTTAGATGTTATTGTGATTAGAGTCCTACCTTTAATTTTTCTTCATTTTTCATATGCGTGAAACTTGAGTAATCTATCAAATTGACCAATATTTTGACTTTCATTTGGGTAATTGATTGAAAAATCCCTACTTTTAGATATTATTGTGATAAGAGTCCCTACATTTAATTTTTCTGATGAATCATATGCATGAAACTTGAGTAATTTATTGCCTTTCATTTGGGTATTTGGCACACAAAATCCCTACCTTTAGATATTATTATGATAAGGGTCTCTGCTACTAATTTTCCTCTCATTTCATTTGCATGAAACTTGAGTAGTCTACCAAATTTACCAATCTTTAACCTTTCATTTGGGTAACACAAAGTCCTTGCTGTTAGATATTAATGTGATTGCTTTCCATCTGCATGAAGCTTGAGCGACGGACCAATTGACCAATCATTTGACTTTCATTTGGATATTTTGCAGGCAAAGTCTCTACCTTTAGATGTTATTGTGATGTTGGTCCCGACCTTTAATTTTTCTCGCATTTCATATACTTGAAACTTGAGTAATTTACCAATTTGACGAATCATTTGCCTTTCATTTGGGTAATTGGTAAACAAACTCTTTTGGGTAATTAGCAATCTTCCAATTGACCAATAATTTGGGGTAATTTGCGCAAAACATTTCTACCTTTCAACTTAATAATGCAAATTATCCCCACCTTTCATTTTTTAGCAAATACGTCCTCACTTTTACATTTTTTGGCAAAATTGGTCCCTACTATTGAAGTCTGTTAAATTTTTCAAGTGGCTAAACTCGTACACTTCAACTTCTAATTTTGTAAAGGCATTTGGGTAACCTACCACACCCCTTGCCTTTTCCTACAAATAACCCACTGCCCAATCTATGTAGAGCTATCTTTGTATATATTGTAATACTAATGTGAACTACAATTAATGCATTTCGATACAATTTAAATAATAAACACACTTTTCAAATATAATTTACTAAATTATATTTACTAAATATAATTTACTAGTAAATTCAAGGCAAAAGGCATGGCGTATGTGGGCCCCTAGATATATACCCTTACAAAACTTAGAAAATGATATATATGGGATCAGTTAATGAGAAATTTAATGGACTTTGATGGTAGGGATTAATTCTGCCAAAAAAGGTAAATGTGATGATGTATTTGTCAAAAAATGGAAGTTAGGGATGATTTATACAACTGAGCTGAAAGGTAAAGGCGTTTTGCGCCAATTATCCAATCATCTGACTTTCATTTAGGTATTTTACACACAATCTTTACCTTTAGATATTATTGTGATTAGGTCCCTACTTCGAATTTTTTTTGCATTTCATACACATGAAACTTGAGCAATCTACAAATTTACCAATATTTTGCCTTTCATTTGGGTAATTGGCACACAAAGTCCCTACCATTAGGTATTACTGTGATATGGGTCCCTACCTATAAATTTTTGTGTGTATCATACACATGGAACTTGAGTAATCTACCAATTTGACCAATAATTTGACTTTCATTGCGTAATTGGTACATAAAGTCCCTAAGTTTAGATATTTTTGTGATAACATTCCTTACCTTTAATTTTTGCCCCGTTTCATAGAATGAAACTTGAGCATTCTATCAATTTGACCAAACATTCGCCTTTCATTTGAGTAATTGGCACACAAAGTCCTAATATTTAAATATTATTGTGTCAAGGTGCCTAACCTTTAATATTTCTCATGCTTCATATGCTTGAAACTTGAGCAATATACCAATTTGATGAACGATTTACCTTTCATTTGGGTAATCAGCTCAAAAGTCCCTATTGTTATATATTACAATGAATAACTATTCTTTCCTTTAATTTTTTCTCGCGTTTCATACGCATGAAACTTGAGCAATCTACCAATTGAACCAATCGTTTACCCTTGATTTGGGTAATTGGCACATACAGTCCCTAAGTTTAGATATTATTGTGAACCTTTAGTTTTTGTCCTGTTTCATAGGAATGAAATGTGAGCAATCTATCAATTTGACCAATCATTCGCCTTTCATTTGAGTAATTGGCACACAAAGTCCTAATCTTTATATATTTTTGTGATAAGGTGCCTGGCCTTTAATATTTCTCGCATTTCATATGGTTGAAACTTGAGCAATTTACCAATTTGATGAACATCTGCCTTTCATTTGGGTAATTAGCACACGAAGTCCCTATCTTTATATATTATTGTGAGTAACGGTCCTTATCTTTAATTTTTTCTCATGTTTCATACGCATGAAACTTGAGCAATCTACCAATTAGACCAATCGTTTGCCCTTCATTTGAGTGATTGGCACATAAAGTCCCTACCTTTAGATATTACTGTGATTAGGGTCCCTAACTTTAATATTTTCGCTATTCATATCCATGAAACTTGAGGAATCTACCAATTGACAAATCATTTGCCTTTCATTTGGGTAATTTGCACAAAAATTCTCTTCCTTTAGATATCATTATGACTAGGGTCCGTACCTTTAATTTACTCGTGAATAATATGCATGAAACTTGAGCAATTTGCCGCCTTTCATTTGGCTATTGGGTTCAGGAAGCCCTACTTTTAGATATTATTATGAGAAGGATTCCTACCATTAATTTTTCCCTCATTTCATTGGCATGAAACTTGAGCAATCTACCAAATTGACCGATCTTTAATATTTTTTTGGTAATTGGAGCACAAAGTCCCTACCCTTAGATATTCTATGACAAAGGTCTTACCTTGTATCATATACATGAAACTTGAGCAATTTACCACCTTTGACTTGGGTACTTGGCACACAAAGTCTCTACCTTTAGATATTATTGTGATAAGGATCCCTATCATTAATTTTTCTCTCATTTCATATGCATGAAACTGGAGCGATCTACTAATTTGACCAATCATTGGACTTTGGTTTGGGTAATTGGCTCACAAGTCCTTATCTTTAGATATTATTGCAATAAAGGTCCCAACATTTAATTTTTCTCTCGTTTCATATGCTTGGAACTTGAGCAATTTACCAATTGGATGAACAATTTGCCTTTCATCTGGGTAATTGGTACATAAAGTCCCTACTTTTCGATATTCAAGTGAAAAGGGTCCTTACCTTTAATTTTTTTCGCATTACATATGTATGAAACTTGAGCAATCTACCAAGTGACCAATCATTTGACTTTCACTTGGGTAATTTGCACACAAAGTCCCAACCTTTAGATATTATTATGATTAAAGTCCCTAGCTTTAATTTTTTGTCACGTTTCGTACGCATGAAACTTGAGCAATCTACAAAATTGACCAATATTTTACCTTTCATTTGGGTAATTGGCATACAAAGTCTCTACCATTAGATATTATTGTGATAATAGTCCCTACCTCTAATTTTTCTCGCATATCAATTGCACGAAAATCCAACAATCTACCAATTTGGTCAATCATTTGACTTTCATTTAGGTAATTGGTACCCAAAGTCCCTAAGTCTAGATATTATTGTGATAACGGTCCTTTAATTTTTCTCGCGTTTCATATGAATGAAACTTGAGCAATCTACCAGTTTGACCAGTCATTTACCTTTCATTTGGATAATTGGCAAACAAAATTCCAATCCTTAAATATTATTGTGATAAGAGCCCTGACCTTTAATTTTCTTTCATGTGCTTGGAACTTGAGCAATTTACCAATTTGGTGAACCATTTGCCTTTCATTTGGGTTATTGGTACACAAAGTCCATACCTTTAGATACTATTGTGGTAACAGCCCTTATCTTTAATTTTTCTTGCATTTTATACACATGAAACTTGAATAATCTATCAATTTAACCAAACATTTCCCTTTCATTTGGGTAATTGGCACACGAAGTCCCTACCTTTATATGTTATTGTGATTACGGTCCCTACCTTTTAACTTTTTTTTTTTTTACATTTCATATGCATGAAACTTGAACAATCTACCAATTGACCAATTATTTGAGTTTCACTTGGGTAATTTGCATACAAAGTCCCTCCATTTAGATATTATTGTGATTTGGGTCCCTACCTTTATTTTTTATTTTTATTTATTTTGCGTTTCATAGGCATAGAACTTGAGCAATCTACCAATTTAACCAATCATTTGCCTTTCATTTGGATAATTGGCAAACAAATTCCCTACCTTTGGATATTATTGTGATAAGGGTCCCTGCCTTTAATTTTTAGGTAATATCATCCTCATCTTCATATTGTTTTTTAAATTGTTAACCGTCAATGGGCAAAAATACCCTTATAAAAATGCAAGAAATTAAATACATTTGTCATCTTAAAAATAAATAATCAACGGAAAATCTTCCTCTTAAAAAACAAAATAATTATCTTTTATTCTTATATTTGTTATAAAAATCAAATAAAATACCCTTCACTTTGCTGCTAAAAGTTCCTGAAAAATCTCAAAAGACTGCAGAAAATTATTTTTTTAACTAAGTGGAATTTTTGGAGGCGTTACACATATTTTCGACCTATTTTGTATCCTACAATTGATATTTGTTCCGTATTTTATTATTTGTTCTTTGCTCGATTAAATTAGTTTTTATAAACGTTAAAATCACAATTCACATTCTCTTTTAAATAAACGAGTAATAAGTACGTGTGTTGCACGTGATTTGTAACTTATAGTTAATTTCATGAACTAATAATATTTATCTATATCCAGTGAAATTGTTTTATTTCTACAACTATTGGTTAGAAATTAGAAAGCGGAAAGTTACATATTAAATAAGTTACACCTAGCGTCCCCAACCTTTCAGCTTTGTATCGATTACGTCCATAATCTTTAATTTTGAGTTTTTACGCCCCGAACCTTTAGGAAAATCCATTTTTTCGTCCCTGGAGACGGAAAACGTCAATTTCAACCGTTAATGACAGGGGTATTTTAGGTAAAACAAAAAAATAAATATTTTAACATATTTTATTTAAAAATTTTGAAAAAAAAGGGAAAAAAATGGTGGGAGGGGGATTCCCCAAAAAAAAAAAAAAAAGCCACCGGAATGGCAGCCGGCTGCCAATCCGGCAGCAAAAGGGGAGAGCCCTTTGCTGCCGGAATGGCAGTCGGAAATGGCTGCCATTCCAGTGTCTTTGTTTTGGGTTGGGGGGAGTTCCCCTCCCACAATTTTTCTTTTCCTTTTTTTTTTCAAAATTTTTAATTAAAATATGTTAAAATATTTATTTTTTGTTTTGCCTAAAATACCCTGGTCATTAACAGTCGAAATTGCCGTTTTCCGTCTCTAGGGACCAAAAAAGGGATTTTACTAAATGTTCGGGACGTAAAAACACAAAATTAAAGGTTATGGAAGTAATCGATACAAAGTTGAAAGGTTGGGAACACTAGGTGTAATTAACCCAATAAGAAATGAATATAAAAATTTAAGGTGATTTAATTTAATTAATAATTTTCGACCGTTAAAGGCAAACCCAAATTTTCAGTTTTTCACCCGCAAACTCAAATAACGTATGAAAGTTGGGGGTTAAAATTCTATTCGGTGGGGGGATTCCCCCCATTGATCTTGTCCCATAAAAATATCCAATCCAAGTAAATTAAGCCACATATACAATTTAAATGCCCCCTATTTTTTCTCTACACATTATTTGAAAATAAGTTTTTTCTTCTTAACTTTTTTCCTCCTAAATTAATCTTGCTCTTAGAGAGGTGAAATCAATAAACAAATTTTCGCAATGTGTACGCTGTATGTATATTAATCTAAATTAGTCGTCAATAAAAAAATAATTACTAGAAAATATCCATATTAAAAAAAAAGAGTAATGCAAAACTTTTGGAAATGCCATGCTTGATTTCACTTCCACACCAACGTTTTCTTGTCTTGGAGCAAACACCCACTAAGAATACAATCCTAACAGCTTTGGTGAAACAAACTCTGACAACAAACTCTGAATTCACGCGAGATGTGTGGCTAACTTTGAAATTAAATACACGTAAATATCTTTTTTTGCACAATACACATAACATCTTTTTTGTATTACATCACATTATTGCCCTCAATCTTGTTTGAAAGTGACGCAAGTCAATTATCCCACTAATTTTTTTATTTTTATTTTTTTGCCCTCAATCTTGCAACGTGGAAATCTTAATTACATATGATCGTGACTTTATTAGGTGCAAAATATTTTGGTTTGACTGCCTGCCATAGCCTTAACCCTACCCATAAAGCAATAGTCACACCAAAAAATCTGACGTGACATTGTGCAACTGGTACACAAACGGTAGCCATATGACAACATCTCCAATGGGGGGTGCGGTGAGACGTAGTCCATTTAAGGAGGGAGAGTGACTCATAAAAAATTTATAGGTCTTGTAATTTTATCTGTTTTTATTTTTTTATCACTTTTATCTCATTTATACTATTTTCCTCATTTTTCCTCCCTCGAATCCTGTGCAAAGTCCACAAATACACCCTCATCTTTACCTATTCAATACTATTTTATTATTATTTTTGAATTTATCGTCATCTTTCTCCTCTTTTTTTATTTTCCCCGCTTTATTCTCTACACCTCATTGTATTCCTATTTACTTAAAATAATCATCTTCTCTCTATCTCACTCGTTCACATCACTCCCACAATCCACCCTCCCATTAGAGATGCTCTCAGATAGTTGGACTGGTAAGCTGGAACGGTCCGACTACAGAAACATCACCTCCCCTTTTACGGAGCTCAGACTACCACGTGACTGCACAATATTGAGTTAATATTGAGCTCCGTAAGAGGAGAGGTGATATTTCTATAGAAAATTTCTAAGTTGGAATCTTAGAAATAGCTTTCTAATGCAAGTCCGAGGCATAGAAACTATAATCACGAGCAAAGCAAAGATCAATTCGGCTACAAAGCCTTATCTATTGAGTCTTATCTCCTATTAAGGAGCCCTATGGCTCATGTGGCGGAAATCTAACAAAAGTGGCCCTATTAACTGGGGGGCCGCTTTCGTTAGATTTCCGCCACATAGCCATCTATCTCCTTAATAGGAGCCTTATCAATCTCTTTAGCAAAATTTAAGCAAAGATATTCCCGGGATGCACAGGATCAGTCTCCCGCGCAATGTTGCCTTTTTATAAACATAACCGCGACCTAATCATAACAAACCGTCCCCAAAATCTTTTCTCTCTTCTATAAATATATTCATCCATTCCACTTCTTTCCTTCCGATACAAATCCACCATTTCCATCTTCTTCCCAAGCTTCCTTGCCGACTGTAAAAATGAGAAATGTTGGCATCGTAATTCAGACTTCATCCCATGAGCAACGGTAGAAGAAGTAACTATAACAGCAAAGACCACATTTTCTCCGACACGGGCTGCCACAGCCCAGTATTCCCAGTTTGGTTTCGACAAGCATTATAAAGCACGGAAACTCTAAAAAGGCTAGTATTTCGTGTCGGAAATGTTTCGAAAACTAAAACTCTCCGAAAACTCTTCGGAAACGTTTCGAAAACTCTTAAAACGTTTCCTAATTTTTAATAAAATTCAGAAACTCTATGGAAACTTTATGGACACTTTACGGAAACTTTTAGAAAGTTTTACGTCAAGAAATTCAGATTTTTATTTTTAAAAAAAGGAAAACTTAATTATAGCCATGTTAAAAAAAAAAAATTATAGATGGTAATTTCATTTTAACATTTTAATATAAAATAAATATTTAAACTAGCTTAAACTAAATTAAATTTCTTATATATTGAGAAAGAATTCTAAGAATTAACCTAGTTCTAAGTTGCAAACGTTGAACTTTTGGGACAGCTTCAACATTAGCACATTAATTTCACTGCTTCAGCCCCAACGTTGGCATATTAATTTCGCTATTGGCACTCGACATAATTAGTTATGATTTCAATTATATCCTAACCAAATCATAGTAGTTTTTAACATTAGTTAAATTGCTGATGGAACACTAGAAACGGAAATTTAACATTAGTGTTTTGAGGTTTTATATCTTTTTTTATTTGAATTTTGAGGTTGAATATTGAAATTATTTAAAAAAAAAATTAACACTTACTACATAACATTTCCATAGCGTTTCATGTCCTACATTTTTCAAAATCAGGTTTCCCCGTGTCTGTTTCGTGTCCCGTTTCCGTTTTCGTGCAACCTAGGGCGAGCAGATGGCAGTGCTAGGATTGTTTGCTTGTGCTCTTTTGATCTTGGCATGTTCTCACTGTAAGCTCTACGACCAAATTAGCGGTGACACAGCTGGGGAAAGAGACTTGGAGGCGGGTGATGAAAAGGGTGAGAACCCCGTGGCAGAGGTGGTTGCGCCTCCTTTTGAAGAGAATACTCTAGTGATTATGGCTAGTGATGTTACGCTAACTTTCTTGGCTAGTGACGATGTAGATACGGAAGATTCATCCAGCTTGCAGCAACTAAACAAGACTGGAATTGACGGAGCTATATTCGAGGTGAATCATCTTCCTTTCCTTCCTTACTGTGTATATTGCTTCATGTAAAAATTGACGGAGCTAGGCACTTGAGTATGGGTATGCAAAAATTATAAAATTAGAGAAAATAAGAA